>VHZZ01003294.1:2516-17706 GCA_009801015.1 Silene noctiflora
AGTTGTATTTTTGTTAGACAGTTTGACAAACGTTGTAATCACCTAAATTACTTATCTAAAAGTTGTTTCTTTATTGTCTTATGATCATCATTGCCCCGGGAAACCAAGATGGTAACATCTTTATACTCGTGGTGGCCTTGGTAAGGCACTTTGGAGTGTGGGGGTGTTACACTACCAAAACGTCTGTTTGAGATCTTTATAGAGATTGTCACCTCCTGGATGCACTGAGTATGAAGTACAATGAGCCTCTGTCATAATCATCTTCCTCAATTCCATATCATTAGGCACGCACCACCTCCTATCGAATCGAACACTCCCATCTGCATGAATAGAGAACCTCGAAACTGTCCCCTTTTCCATTCTTGAATCTTAGAATCAAAGGCTTGCTTCTTCTTAATCTCATCTTATAGATCAGGTTCAACTGTCAGATCTCCAATAACATCCCTTTTCCGAATCATATGGATCCCTATCTTAGTTACCTCATCTTTTAGCTTCATTAGTGACAAGACAGTGCATAAAGAATGCACACTCTTCCTACTCCACGCGTCAGCAACTACATTAGCCTTTCCTTCATGGTAGATAATCTTTATGTCGTAGTCACCAATAAGCTCCATTCACCTCCTCTAACGCATATTCAGCTCCTTCCGGGTGTAAATATACTTCAAACTCTTGTGATCTGCAAACACTTTAAAGGTTGCCCAATATAGGTAGTGCCTACAAATCATCAGAGCAAACACAACTGCACCCAAATCCAAATCGTGAGTAGGGTAGTTCTCCTAATAAGACTTCAATTGCCTCAAAGCATAGGTAATGACTTTCCCATTCTGCATCAAAACACAACCCAGACCATTCTTTGAAGCATCGGTATATAACTCAAAGTTTTCACTTCCCTTTGGCAAAGCTAAGACAGGAGCTGTAGTCAAACGCTCCTTTAAAATTTGGAACGCCATTCCACAACTCTCATCCCAACGAAATCTTTTCTCCTTACACATCAAAGTTGTCATAGGTCTAGATATCTCCAAGAAATCTTTCACGAATCTCCTGTAGTACCAAACCAAACCCAAGAAACTCCGATTCTCAACCACATTCTTCGGTGCTTCCCAGTTTGACACCGCCTCAATCTTGCTAAGATCCATATCTACCCCTTCCTTGAAAATCACATGGCCCAGAAAAGCAACCTTCTCTAACCAGAACTTACACTTTGATAACTTAGCATATAACTGGTTGGCGCGCAAGGTTTGCAACACCAGCCTTAAATTCTCATCGTGTTCCTCCTTAGTCTTAGAATAGACTAAGATATCGTCGATAAACACCACTACGAACCGATCTAAAAACTAGCTGAAAACCCGATTCATCAAATCCATAAACAGTGCTGGCGTATTGGTCAACCCAAACGGCATCATCACATATTCATAGTGACCATACCGCGATCGAAAAGTTATCTTAGGTATATCCTCATCCTGAATCCTCAGCTGATGGTACCCCGACCTTAGATCAATCTTCAAAAACACACTGGCCCCACTCAACTGGTCAAAAAGATCATCAATCCTCGGCAAAGGATACCTGTTCTTCACCGTGACATGGTTTAAGTCTCTGTAGTCGATGCACAATCTCAAGCTGTCATCCTTCATCTTCACAAATAGAACTGGCACATCCCAAGGCGATACACTATGTTTAATGTATCCCTTATCTAGCAATTCATTCAATTGCTTCTTCAATTCCTCCAGCTCCTTAGGACCCATACGGTACGAGGCCTTACACATAGGTCCCGTCCCCAGCTTCAAATCCACACTGACATCAATATCTCTCTGCGGTGGTAGACCTGGTATCGCATTTGGAAAGACATCTTCAAACTCACCCATTACTGGTATCTTTGCTGCTGATGGCTCCTCTATCCGAGTATCCTTTACATGTTAAAGGTTCATAGGATACACCTTCCTCAGGTATGACTTTAAAGTGACAACTACAATAATCTTGACTTTGGATTTGACCACAAACCCACGGTAAGACACTCTAACTCCCTTAGGTCCTCTTAAAGTCACCTTATTATGATGACAATCTATAGTAGCACTATACTTTCCCAGCCAATCCATCCCGACTATGACTTCGAATCCATCCATAGGAAAATCAAACAAATTAACTAGAAAGTTGACTTGCCCAACAACCATAGACACCCCTTTATACAACCTCCCACAAGATACAAACTCACTTGATGGTAAAAAAACTTCATCCTTTACAGACTTATCTTCCCCCAAACCCATAGACTTAGCATGACCCTTAGATACAAAAGAATGCATAGCCCCATAATCAAACAAAACAAAAGTAGGTATGCTATTGATAAGAAAAGTACCAGTGACCACTTGTACATCATCCTCAACCGCCTGCTTGTCCATCACGAACAACTTGCCGCTATTATTCTACCTCCATCCTGCACCGTGCTTGCTGATGCAGTAGACTTAGCAGCCGAATTCTGATTTGCATAGCCATTCTGACGCTGAAAACTCCCTCCGTTATTGCGGTTGAAGTTGCCATTGCTGTTGCTTTGGCCACCCTGACTATGCCATCACCCAGCTGGTAGGTTGCTAGCTATACTCTGTCCCGGAGCCTGTGAATAACCTCCTCTTTGCTCCCCCTGGAAGCCCTTCCAACCGAAGCTCGTGCACTCATATCTCTTGTGGCCAGTACCGCCACAGTTGTAACATTGCAACCCGGAGTTACCACTGCTGCTCGGAACACCACAGCCCTCATAAGGCAATTCTCCACTAAAGTCGGATCCACCCGAGAAAGCCTTACCCTGGTTGTAATTACCACGCTTGAAGCCCGATTGCCCACTGCCCTCGTTGTCCGTCTTCCTCTTTTCATTCCCCTTTTGTTTGTCCTCCTTAGACATGTCGACCAACCTCTCTGCATTACCAGCTCTTTCATAAACCTCTTTCAAATCTGTGAGAACCCCAGCAGGTAGCCTCTCCAAGATCTTCAGCGACAACCCTTTCTCAAAACGAAGAGCCAGACTCAATTGGCTCAACTCCATGTTATCTGCGTAACACGGTAACTCATTGAACTTGCGGCAGTACACCACCACAGTCATACTCTCAGTCATATGGAAAAAATCGAACTCCGCCCTCAATTTGTTTCGAATGTGCTCTTGAACAAACTGATGTCTCATGGCCTTCTTGAACTCAATCCAAGGAATAACAGGCTCACCTAAATTCTTGTAGAACTCCCGAGCACTCTCGCTTTTGCGATTCCACCACTCTCTAACCTCATCCCTCAAGTAGAACGCAGATTGTTCCATCTTCATCTCATCTGGGCAGTTCATAACCTCTAGGACACTCTCCATCACCCGATGACAGTTATCGGGCAGATTGGGTGCACCTGTGCTCTCGTATGTAGTAGGGTTGAAGCGCGAAATGGTAGTGCTCATCTGGGTAGCATCGATGACCACTTACTTAGCCTTACCCACATTCTTAAGAGCCTCAGTAAGTGCATCCTGATGCTCGATCATATGGGCAATCTCCTCTATACTCATCTCAGCAGTCCTCATATACGCAGCTGACCTCTTTAGCGACATTCTTTGAGCTATAAAAATGTAAACGAACGTAAGAACATAGCCTACGACTCAAAGCAAACATAAACCGCCCAAAGAGTATAATTGGTCGAGTATCTAAGGACACTCGGTCGAGTACATTATGTACTCGGTCGAGTACACGCTACTCGATCTAGTTCCTACACACTCGGTCGAGTCACCAACTTCCAAAAGCTACTAGTCAAATACACATATTACCCACTCGGTCGAGTGTCAGGGGCTCGGTCGAGTACCCTATACTCGGTCGAGTCCCTGCCCTACTCGATCGAGCCATGCCAAAACTGAACTACCCTCATGCCTTAGAATTAGATATACGTATACCAGGTACTCCTAATCACATGTTACTAAAGTTTCAAAAGCCAAGTAATAACACTATCATGCTCATACATCTCCACACATTAATCATACAATTCCATAAACTTCCATCCAGTTCACATCATACTTTTATCCAACATTCTTATAAGATCATACAAACAAACACAATCCCTTGACACACCCCGTAGTGACCGGTTCAAAGTTTTAAGGGCAAGGTTGCAGCCTTAGGACGTCTTCCAAGACTTTGCGGTAGCTCCGAACAACTCCTACCCGGGTTCATTTTATTTAGACCATCTAAGTTCATTATGTTCATTGGTTTTAGGTTCCAAAATCGTCGCTCTGATACCACTTTGTAACACCCCCATACACCAAAGTGCCTTACCAAGGACCACCTTAGCATATAGAAGTGCTACCATCTCGGTTTCCCGAGGTAAAGTATATTAAATGGAGCATAATAGAACGTTTATTAAAAGTGTAAACTGTTTAATCAAATACAACTGAAAAACCAAATCCAAAACTATTACAAGTACTCCAAAATAAAGTAAAGTATGACAAGGTGGAAACTAAAGTATAGGACGACCGTGGAAGCTAGCTAAAGAACATGTGATGACTCTGCCTCGTTCATATCTCGCGAGCTATATCCACATCTAATACCTGCTAAACCAACTGATCGTCATCCCCGAATGGATCACCACAGTTTTAAAAACAATGACGGGGTCAGTCAACTACATAACCAATATAACCAATCATAGATATACAATCCAATCCAAACTGTAGTAACCATCCTCCAAACTCCAAAAGTAACCAGTAATCGACTACACACTAAGGTGTGTAACCCTGCCAGATTACCCATCGCAATAGGTAATTCACACTGCCAGTGGGGGACATCAGCCGTACCACCTAATCCCCGCTCATCGCAATGAGCGAACCCAGGTCATTAATGTGCACATCCCCTTGTGACGGGAGTCACAAGAGGCGAACATGGAGTTGGAACAATCTCTCGAAAATGGCTCCACAACAACATCCAATAACCAAAACACAATAATCTGAATCACAATTGTAATAACAATAATCCATCACAATCACACTTTATACCTATTACGCAATCAACTGAGTAGGGGAAACCCTACCTGATCAGAAATCCAAGCAACAACACAAGCAAGGCAAGCTAGAACGCCTCCTCTAAGAAGTCCTCACCTATTTTGATATCAATCAATCAATATAACAACATATCACATGATAACCACCCTAAAAACCCCAAATAACCCAATTAGGGTTTGCATAACTTTAACAAAACGATAAATTACTAAGGTAGAAGACTTACCCAACGATTAACAATTGATAAGATGCGGAAACCCCCAAAAACGATGAACCCTAGCCTTGGAATTATTAGGATAATAGGAGAAGTAGTGAACGTCATTGTCAGCTTTGTGAAAAAGTGTTTTAAGAATAATTATAAAATGATTAAGTCGATACTACCTTATTTATATGCTTCTCGAATTATCTTAATCAAACCGCGGAAAATAACATAAATGGACCGGGCACTCGGTCCAGTACGTGACACTTGACCGAGTACGCCTCACTCGATCGAGTACCCACACACTCGATCGAGTACTCATAAGTCAAAATCCTGACAAAAACCACCACACTACCTACTCGGTCGAGCATCCCGTACTCAGCCGAGTAACCTAAGATTAGAAAACTGATGTATTACAAATGTAATCTTTCCTTAATTACTCTTCAATTACCTCTAGATCTAGCCTTGTTCTTCGATTTATTTGGATTTTGTATTGAAGATTAGTGACAAGTCTTCATCTTTATCAAGATTTCCTTCCTTTCATTGTTCACTTAGTTGATATTACCTCATAATAGAAACCCAAATTACCCCACAAGCTTCCTATACCAAAGCTCCCACATCCAAAATCCACAACCACCCTCCCAAAACCCACTCTATAACCGAGGTCAAATGTTATCCCGCAATCAACAACCAAAACATAACCAATATCCCATCCACCCACAACAAGAAACTGATCATAACATTGACATGAAAAATGTGGTTCTCCAAATGCTAAGGGACCAGCAAAATTTCTTCACACAAATGTTAGAAGCGAGCCAAGCTAGGGACAATGTCCTCAAAAACATTGTTACCCATGATGAAGAGTTAGCAAATCAAATTGCTAAAATGGAAGCCACCCAAACGATCAATGGTGAATAAGAGGAAAGTGATGATGAAGATGTGGAATGCATGATTGGTTGTGGACCAAGTAAAGATGATGAATTGAAATATGGTGTGGTAGTTGATGTAATTGAACTCTCTCCTTTTGAAGAGTTCACTTCCAAGAAGAATGAGTGGGAAAATACTTGTGAGGCCCTTGGTATTTCTTGTGATTTAAGCACCTTGGATGACGATCCTCATTGGCAAAAAGAGGGAATTGAAGAGGATAGCGATGATAAAGACAAGTGTGGGGATAGTTGTGAAATGACTATGGTGCCCAAGTTTCCTCATGACTTCAACTTACCCACTATCCTTACCCCTCCTATTTGGGATACATATGATGATGAGGAAGACCTCATACCACACTTTCCTTCTATAACCCATGTGGAATATGTGTTTACCCTTGACACTTATGGGGATGAAGGCAAAAATTGGAAAAAGGAGGTTGATGAATTTGAACTTGCCATCTTTGGAGAATTGAGAGACCAAGAGTAAAGCTATGATGTTGACACCTTTGACCATAGTTTGACGGAAATAGAAGATCTCTTCTTTGGAAATGGTTTGAGTTCTAAGGAGGGTCAAGAAGAAAGTAACAAAAATGGAAGTATGAATGACCTCAATGTTGAGAGGTTGACCTCTTCACCTCTCATCCTTCACCAATCCATTTTCTTTGACAATAAGAAGGTATGCCCCCACAAAGGAGATCCAAGAGATACCTCTTTGCAAACATTGTAAGATGAAAGGGTTAAGTCATCAAAAAGACCCAAGAGGTAGTGCCAAGATGGGTAGGAGGACCTTTGATAAGAATCGTTGGATGAGAAAGTGGGTGTGATTTTTGATAAAATGGCCATGGTTCTACATTTTCTTGTTTGAGGCATATGCTCAAGCCTTTGATCGATTGTTGAGAGCATTGAGCAACATGGACAATATCAATGAGAATGGCAATAAGGAGTAAGTTTGGTGGAGTACTTTCTTAAACCACCATTTGTAAAATATCCCTATCCTTTCAATTTGTATTTAGCTTCATTACATGTGCATTTCATTTAGTATAGTTGCATCTAGAATTATTTAAGTACTTGCAACTAAACCTTCTCTCTTTTGTATTGGAAACAATGTTTTTTGTTTGTTTGAGGAGGTTTGATTACAAGTATTCCGAGTTAATTCAAATTACCTCTCTTTTAAACCGAATATAATGCATCATAATAGTATAATTAGCTCATATAAATTAGCTCATCTCATTTAGTATAATATATATAGCCCATGTAGTTAGTTGCATACATTTTGCATCCATGCATGGTCACTCATGACTAAACCTCATCCTTTTTGCACTAGCTATAGTGTTTGGTTCGGTTTGGGGAAGTTTGATCATAAGTAATCCGAGTCAATTCAAATTGGCTCTCCGAACAATAGAAAACATTCATCATTTTAGCTTAGCATAGATTAGTTGTATCATTTGTAATATATGTCATCTAGATACTTGCACTTACTTAGAGCATGCATTCATTCATATCATGCATTGCATTTTACATTTGTATTTCCATTTTCAATATTGAAAAACCCAAAAATACGTTTTTTACTTTTCAATTATTTTAAAAATCCAAAAATAAGTTATTTATTTTTCAAAAAAAGCTTATTTCAAAAATTCAAAAACTTGTTTTCATTTTCATTTTCTACTCCTACCTTGTACATTGAGGACAATGTCCAAAATAAGTGTGAGGATGGAATATACATTCAAAACCTCATAAAATTTTGAATTTTTTTGAAAAAATCTCGAAAATATGTCTTTAATTTCATAAAACCAAAAGCCCTAAAAATTTGCAAAAACCAAAAACATTTTATTTACTTTAGTAGTGTAAAATTGTATATACTTGTGTGTTTTGTTCTCTTCTCACATAGGTACAACACTCAATTTGAGATATATCTTAAGGGAACATGAAGACCACTTGGTATGATTGTTCTAAACTGTCTTCCCTTCCATTTTTTTCATTTTTCACATAAGGAGGACGAGCTTGTATATCAAGGAGGACGTTGTGTATTTTGGTTGTTGCGGTTTGTGCTTATGTGTTGTTAGGAGTTTGCATTTAGATTGTATGACATAATAGTTGGTAGAAGCATTTGATTAGTTGTATATATGTAGGTTGCACCATGGCATGTATTAGCATTAAGAATAAAACTTTGGAAAATGCCTAATTGGGAACTTTGACAAGGGTAAATAGGCCATTGTAGATACTCTTTCTTCTTAAAAGTTTGTTTACTAGAATAGTCTTTAAACACCCTAGGTAGTGTCGTGCTAGTATCTAAGGCCTAGTCAAGAGTACCTTTTGGTATGATAATTCCTTGGCTACCGCTTATTCCAACGTGACCTTTGAAGCCATGCAACGGTTCTTCAACTTTTACCATCTATTATGTTGTTAACCAAAGGTAATGGGCACTTATAATCATCAAATTGAGTTCAAATGCCAATGAAAGCCAAGACCGTTTGCAATTTTGTCAACTTTATCCTTGTCTTAGGCTTAGGAGTGCAAATGGGACTTCTATGCTCTTCTAAAGTACCCTTAATACATATGGGGTCGCTCTCAATGTCACTTTGGTGAGTATTTGCATATTGTTGGTCACCGCCGCATTCCTTTGCCAAAAGACCATATGCCAAAAATCATAATGCCAAACTTCATAAAAAATGGTAAGAAATGTGCTTTAATGTCAAATGCTACAAAAATGGGGGAAAAATAACCCAAAAGCAAACTACAAAATTGGAACTCAATATCTTGAATCCCTTTATCCATTGATGGTCCTATATTTTGTTGCATGGTGGAGAGCAAACGGCCCTTCATTTTGTCTAGGCAAGAGGGGGAATTCCACGATCCACTAGTGTCTTCTAAGGCCATAGGGACTCGCTCTTGACGAAAACATTTAGTAATTATGGACAAATATAGCCTAACTTGATACCATTTGGAGGTGATTTACTTCTATCCTTTTGGACTTAGTAGTTTGTAGAACTAATATCTATGAAGGAGTGTTTACCCATATATTTGTTCCCTTTTAGTTGATTCCGCCACTTAGATGAGGAGAGTGGCTATTCTTTTGCAGATGCATCCATTTACTTGTTTGTGTGCTTAATGTTGGATGTATCGCCATTTTGGCAAGACCCCACTTGCGTTGCAATAAGGCATCTTACCTCATAGTTGCCTTGTTGTGAGTTGAAGGGACGGAGTGGGACCCGCTAATTGTCTCACATCAGATATGTAATACCCATCCCATTGGGGCACCCGTTGACTGACCTTAAGTACCTTTGACCATGTCCAAGAGCTCGGCCTAGTACGGGACACTCGTTCGAGTGTGAGGAACTCGACCGAGTGCGGCTAACTCGGTCGAGTATGTTGGTACTCAACCGAGTGCGCGGATGACAGCATAATATGATGTTACGCGGAAGTCAAAACTCAAAATCATTTTATTTTTTTTCTTTTTCGCAACCCTAAAATCTTAACACCCCTCCCTCTACCTTTCACCTCCCTATATATCTTTTAAACCTCTACCTAGGAGACAACCATGGGAATGGATGCGTGCGTCGGTTCCAGTCTAGTCAACCGTTCTTCTTGTAAGGTAAGCCATCGTCGCCATCGGTAGGTCTTGGGTTAGGGTTACGGTTGTGTGTAATCTGGTTGTTTCATCGTTGTAGGTGTCGATGGCGATGTCCCATGAACATGTATGCGTTGATAAGTGCTTCTTGGATTGCTATTCAGGTAGCGTTTCCCTACTCAGTTGATTGTAGAACAGTATGTGGTATAATGTCACGATCTTTGTTATTACCTTATGATTGAGTTATGTTGATGTTATGGTATTGATATGAATATTGATATTGGTATTGGATTGTGATCCAATGTGAGAGATGGTCTCACCCCTATTGCCCGCCTCTTGTATTTCTCGACGCAAGGGGGATGTGCACATTAATGGACTTAGGTTTGCTCGTTGCGATGAGTGGGGTTTAGGTGGTATGGCTGCGATCCCCACTGGCGGTGAGGAGTACCTGTTGCGATGGGTAATCAGGCAGGGCTACACACCTTGGTGTGTAGTAAGTTACTGGTTACTATGGAGTATGGAATGTCGATTTCAGTTACTATGGATGTTCATGCTTTATTATTATATCCTGATGTTATACAGTTGAATGACCGCGTTGTTGTTTTCAAAATGTAATGATCCATTCGGGAATGGTGAGCAGGATGATTTGCAGGTTTAGTTGGTTTTATGGATGCTTTGCTGGTTGGTGTTTTCTATGGGTTGGGAGGTCGTCTGACGTAGTGACGCCTGTAGTTGGTAGTAGAGTCATCAGTTGTATTAGTCTTTTAATACGCATAGTTGAGTTGTCTTCCAGTCTTCGTTGTAAACTTGTAATGTATTTAATAATTGTTCTTGGATGGTCAATTTGATATACTTACCTCGGGCAACCGAGATGGTAGCTCCCTTGGTTATCATGGAAAGCCTAGTTAAGGCTCCTTGGTAAAGAGGAGTGTTACAAGAAATAAATTAGTTAAAATAAAAGTCTTGGTCTTAGTCACCTCTTTACTCGAGACAAGTAAAGGATCGGTTTGGGGATATTTGATGCAGTCATAAAGGTGCACTTTTATCCCCTAAATGAACCCCTTTTCGCATGTTTATTTGCACTTATTAGGGCCATTTCAGCGCCTTTAGCTTCCTATTTGATTTTCTATGAGATTTTAGCCCATTTGTAGTAAATGAAGCAAAATGAGCGAAAATCGTGCATAAATGGAGCATTTAGGAGCTTAATTGACGGTACTAATGGCCAATCATGAAGAGGAGGCGATGGCCGATGACCGTTAGATCAATAAAGCAAGATTTGGGATGATATAGGATACTAAGCCCTGCAATTTATGGTTCAACAATGATGATAAGGGGGAAACTACGGGAAGAATGCACCTGGACTCAAACCAAGTAGTGCTTGTTTAGCTCTGAAACTATGATTGTTGGAATGACATCGAAAAATCAAGTGGTCTAGGTTGAATCAGTCAAATAGGAGTCCAGATGAGGAAATGATGGCCGTTTTACGATCCGTGGTCAACTACCTGAGCTGAGACCAAATTCGCCCAAGCAGTGACCAAGCTTGTCCGAGCTTGTAACACCCCCATACACCAAGGTACCTTAACAAGGCCTACCCCAATGTACGAAGATGCTACCATCTCGGTTTCCTGAAGTAGTACGCATCACAGTAACCATAATGAAACAAGTTTAAAAAGATAACTTTAATGAAAGAAAAGCTACAAACTCCAAGGTTACATGTCTCAAAATCCAAAAGGTGATAACAAATGATAAAGTGACAAAAAATCTATCTCTGATGAAGCTAAACTACAACTGGTGTGAGTCAGCTTGTCCAATCCCCACAAGCTACATCAACAATCATCACCTACTAAGCCAACTGCTCACCATCCTCGAATGAATCACCATAGTTTTGAAAACATAAAACGAGGCCAGCCAACTGTATAATCAATATAGCATAACCAGAACATTAATCATAAACCAACTAAAGCAAACTGTAACAATCAACCTCCAAACTCCATAGTAACCAGTAACCGACTACACACCAAGGTGTGTAGCCCTGCCATATTACCCATCGCAATAGGTAATCCTTGCCCAAGTGGGGACCGTAACCTTACCACCAAAATCCTCGCTCATTGCAACGAGCGAAGCCAGATCATTAATATGCAGATCCCCCTTGTGACGGGAGACACAAGAGGTGAACATGGGGTTAGAACCATCTCCCAAAATGGTCCCACAAAAAATACCAATAACCAACACAATAATCTCAATCATACAATACTCACAAAAGACCGTCACATTACATGTATGCCAATTACATAGCCAATTGAGTAGGGCAACCATACCTGAACAACAATCTAAGAAAAAGCACAACAAGACAGTCTCGAAAGCCTCCTCTACAAAGTCCTTACCTAGTATGGTATCAACCAATCAATAATATGGCATATAATTTCTAAACACCCTAAAACGCCCAAATTAACCCAATTAGGGTTTGCCTAATTATAACCTTAAAGATGAATTAACAAAGTATTGGACTTACTAATTGAGATCTACACTGAAAGAGATGCAAAAACCCCAAAAGAGGAACCCTAGCCTTGGATTGTTAGGATAATAGGAGAAGCAGTGAACTTCATTCTTAGTTTGTGAAAAGGTGTTTTTAAGAATGATTATAAAATGATTAAGTCGATAACCCGCTGTTTATATGATTCTCTAATTATCTTAATCAAACTGCGGAAAATAACGTAACGAACCGGACACTCGATCGAGTATAAGACACTCGACCGACTCAGACGCACTCGACCGAGTAAGTTACTCTCGATCGAGTAAGCTATACTCGGTCGAGTTCCCGCACACTCACTCGAGTTCACAACAACAGGAAGCCTGGCAGAACCACCACACAACCTACTCGGTCGAGTACCTCGTACTCGGTCGAGTAGCCAAGGATCATAAATCTGATGCATTACACGAGCTCTGCCTAAACTCGCCCGATCTCTGCCTAAACTCGCCCTAAGTTCCAAGCATAACTTTAGGCACTGCCTCAAAAGCCGCCCGACTTCTCCTGGACTCGCTCGGCTCCCTAGGCGTGACTTACTTCTTGTACAACACTCTACCTCCTAATCAACCCTAATATTTTAACCCATTATTAATACCCTACTTTGTAATAATTTGAGATTATGCCTCCTTAGTTAGAGGATTAGCCTCTCTCTAGATTAGATTAGACTTAATCTTTCCCTAATTATTGTAATCTTTCCTTAATTACTCTTCAATCACCTCTAGATCTTGCCTTATTCTTGGATTTCTTTGGTTTTTGTTTTGAAGATTAGTGACAAGTCTTCATCTTTATCAAGATTTCCTACCTTTCATTGTTCACTTAGTTTATATTATTTCTTAATATCTCTTTATTCACTTGTTAATCTTTCATTAAGTTGGTTCATTAGTTGTCTTAATCATCATGTTTAGTTTAGACTATTTGTTTATCATTCCTTGATAGCATATTTCTCATGATGATTAGTGAGTTGTGACCTTACTAGGATTAGTGGGGGATTATAGGTATGATTAAAGGGTAATTTATGCTTCTTGAAGTCTTTTATGTTGATTGATTGTTGTGGTTTCAACTAGTGCACACAATATGTTTGATGAAATGATTGCTTGACTTGACAAACCTTGCATTAATCTCGACCCATTCAACACCTTATACAAGACCGAAAGTCTTAGGAGATATTAGACCATACACGATGTTTGTAGGAAGATCGGGTATACGCCAAAGTTAACCTGACATCGACCTAGGTGGGACCGCAAGACCAAAAGCCTCGGTCCTAATCTGACCAAACTTAGACTTGAATCAAATCTTAGACTCACAAGTATATTGGGTTGATATGTTGAATACTTGTCTTATTTCTAGCATACGCATGTTACATGTTTGATGAAAGGCTTGAGTGACGACTTGCATATTTCACTACTTGTTTACATGCACCCATTAGCCTAGATAAGACTACCCTTCAATAAGAAACCCAACGTAATGATCACCCCTACAAATCCACTCATCCTTGTTGCTTTTCCCTTGATTGTTTACATCTTGTTTTGTATTCATTAGTTTAGCATTATAAACCCAAAAACCCCAAACAATTGTGACACTGACACATATTGAAATAAGGAGACTTAGAACCCAAAACACATCATCCCGTGAATCGACCTCGACTTACCTACTTGCTAGTTGTTCGTTGAGTTTATAAATATTGTTTGATAGGGTGTGACGACTTTACCCTTATCAAATGCAATATGGATATAATTCATATATGAGACCGGTATCATAATCCCCCCCCCCCCTGAAAGAACATTGTCCCCGAAGTTATGATCAATACCAACTAAAAACGACCCAAAACACCCAAGTTTCTGCCACTACCAAGTCAAACGAACTTCATTATAAGCTCAAATCAATAGCAACCAAAATAGTGTGACATTCTACCCCTTTTAAAGAAATAGGTTACGTCCCCATAACTGAACTAATACCTGGTCAAAAAGATGAGGGTAACGCTCTTTCACAACCTCTTCTATTTCCCAAGTAGCTTCCTTGACGTTATGGTTTGACCATAACACTTTCACCAAGGCTGTCTCACTTCTTCTTGTCTTTCTTATTTTTCTATCCAAAATTTCTCGAGCTACCTATTCATAAGTTAAAGTTTCATCCAGATGGATCGTCAGAGGCTCAATTATATGTGAAGGATAACTAAAATACTTCCTTAACTGCGACACATGAAAGACGTTATGTACCTTATCAAATGCTGGCGGAAGGGCTAGACGGTAAGCTACTTCTCCAACTCTATAAATGATCTCATACGGACCAACAAACTTCTGACTCAACTTTCCTTTATTCCCAAATCGCATCACTCCCCTCATCGGGGATACTTTAAGTAGCACCTTATCCCCCACTTGGAATTCCACATCCCGCATATGAAATCAGCATAGCTCTTAAGGCGATCCTGCGCAGCCTTCATCTTTTGCCGAATCAAATGAACCTGCTCTACCATGTCTTGAATAATCTGTGTTCCAAACATTACTAACTCAGTCATGTCATCCCAACACACAGGACTCCTACATCTCCTCTCATGCAATGCATCAAATGGAGCTATCCCAATACTAGCATGATAGCTATTATTGAAAGAAAATTCAATCAAGTCTAGCTTATTGAAAGAAAATTCAATCAAGTCTAGCTTATCCTTCCAAGAGCCACCAAACTCCAATGCACAAGCTCGCACCAAACCTTACTTGTTCAATCATATCCTGTGAGAGTGAGTGGAGCACTCGTTCCAGAACTAGCTCCTCCGGGATCCGACATCCCATCCCATCAAGAGTTTTCACGTACTCAATCATCTTAAGTATGTGGGAGCTCACAGACTGTCCTTCTTTGAGGTTAGCCTCAAAAAATTGGACGGCGGCATCATACTGAAGTATCCTCGGGGCTTGAGAAAACATAGTTGAAAGCCTCGAGTATACCTCATGAGCAGTGTGGAATTTAACACACTGGC
>VHZZ01003294.1:38203-54470 GCA_009801015.1 Silene noctiflora
TCCCTTGCGTATTCTTATATTGAGATTATAATAATGATATTTAAATCACCATCGTGATCGCACCATTGTTGAGGACACTTACTCCAACAACCTCTTGATTGAATGATTTGAATACCCCCGTCCTTTGGGTTCGACCTCTACTTACTACTAGCTAGTTTGTTTGAGATATAAATATGTTTGATAGCCTCAACGACAACCAATCAAAATGGTGTCGTTGTCAGGGACGGTGTTGTGTATTTGAATTGTTATTGTGTCTAGTTTTAGTTGTGCTTTTTCTTGAGGGTCCTTGGTTCCTTGAGGATTTTGTTTGTTGTATTTATTTGTTTGTTGTTCATGATGTCTATATTCATTTTCTATCAACTTGAAAATGAATCTTTTGATGAGTACCTTGCTAGATTTAATGATTATATGACTTATGCTTTGTATGATGGTATTATTTTTTGCACTTGGGAGGCACGTTGTGTTATTTTTAATGTCATGAACCTTAAAACCCGCATTTTAGCACTTCACATGAGTGATGGTCGGATATTTGAAATGAGTTATGAGGAGTTTTGGGAGTTCATTGAATCCATACCCACCAAGTGTTTGATAAAAGACTTACATGACATAGTTGGGAGTGCAATGGAGGGTATGTTGGAAACGATAAAAAACACATTTCAAAAATTCATTGAGGACAACTATGACGTGAATGAGACTTGTCAGGATGAGACACCCACATTTACCATTGAACCTATCTATTATACCCACAAATTTTCCCCTCCTTGGGAAGATGACGTGATAGAAGAGTATAGTGATGATGAGGAGTACATTTTTTATTGTGAAACCGATACCTTGATTCCTCTACCTCACCCCTCTTATGTAACGATGAACACACCTTCCATAGAATGCGATGTTAATGGGAAATTTGAGGATGAGTTGGAAGTTATCTTGAGTGAAAACTCACCCTTTGAGGATGACATATTGCAGGGAGACAAGTGTGTTGAACTTGACGAGCCTTGTATTGATAACGCCTTTGGTAGCGGTCCTCTTTGGGATGAGGAAGTTGAGGACATTTGGGAACCCCAAATAGATGCCATTGAAGCCACCTTTGAGGAAAATGAGAGTACTTGCATTGAGTGTGGTGACTTTGACTATTTGGAGGACGAGTTGAGCGAAGTAGTGAGCAATCTCATGTCCCATGTTCCTTATTTCATTTATGCCTTCCATACCTATTGTCATGGTATCCTTAACATGTTTGTTTGGTCCACTACTTGGGCATTTTTCAATTCTATATTCACGTGGTACTATCCATGCTTCTTGTGCCCCACTCCCAAGAGTTTGTCCAACTTTTACGAGCTTTGAGTTCCATTGATATGTCCTTATGAATTTGTTAATTGAGATTTTCGGTTTGGTGGAGTTCCCCAATAATCGTCGACTTGTTTATATATTTATATGTATTTTTGCACGCATTCGTCCTTTAATTCTTGCATGAGAGATGAGAGGGAGGGATCTTACATGTTTATTGAGTATTTTGAAGGAGAATGATGAAAATGAGAAGATAGGAAACGTAAAATGAAGAAAATGAAGGATTTGGGCTTGTGCGTAATTTACTTATCATATTGAAGAAGTTTGGGCCAAAATTTATGCAAATCGCCCGAAGCAAGATGAGCCCCCGCGAGTTGGAGGCTAAGAAATGAAGAAAAAGGACTATGGCCAAAGACTCGGGTGAGACACGAAGGATTCATGCGAGTTTGGTAACAACTCGTGCGAGCTATGGTGAGCTCGGGCGAGACATGTAGCAGAACAAAGAAAAAATTAAGAACAACAACTTATCTGGAGCGAGACCAAGCCAGCTCGGACGAGACGTTCTGTATCTCGAGCGAGACATGTTCATCTTGAGCGAGATGAAGAGTAAATTTCTGTACTGCTCCATAATTCGAGTGAGCTAAGCCCAGCCCGCCCGAGATGAACTCCCTTCATTTGCATGACTCAACTCAACATCTATCCTATCTTTATCTTCCCCAAATACAAACACAACTTTTTCATCCCCAAATTCATCAAAACCCACTCAAATCTCAACCAAATTCAACCAAATTTCCTTCTAATTACTCCGAATTTCATTCTAATCCATTTCTACACATTAAAAACTAACTTTTTAACCTTCTACATACTCAAAATCACCCAAATTCGTCACTTAGAAACCTAGAGTTTCAAAATTTCGTGAGCCATAAATTGATCATTGGGTTTGATTATTGCCTTCTAGCTTCAATTCATTGCTTCTAGTGTTCTTATAAGGTATTTTCAAGGTTGATTGGCTCTTGTTTGTGTGGATTTGAAGCATCTTTTGGGTAGTGATTTTTGGTGAGCTTAAGACAACATTAATGGTGAATTTGAGAGGAAAAGATAAAGCCACTACCTCCAAGGGAATTAAGAGAAGAAAAGGAAGTAGCTTTAATGCACCACCGGAGTCTCAAGGGCGAGAGGAAGAGCTAGTGCTCGAGGTGGAGCAACATGAAAGCTTCCCGGAGGTTATTTTTGTGAAGGATGATCATAGAAAACGATTTACTAATCTACTAGGTACAGAATTTGAGCCAACTCGTTTGGTCAAACCGAGTCTTTATTTAGAGGAATGGGTCTTGAGACGATGTTTAACATGTATGAGGTTACCTACTTGAGCCTCACTTTAGAGTTCTTATGGAGTCTCAGATACCAAAGAAATGGGGTGCACTTGGAGTTTCGATTATGTAATGAAACTCATCGGCTGACACTAGCTAGTTTTGGTGCTATTTTTTGCAATTCCCGAGACCTACCTTGAAAAGCCCGTGGGTTTTACCGAGTCACATTTGTGGAGAGCACTTTACCGGGTTGGAGTTGGTTAATTTTAGGAGGTGTTATGCTTTCTATGTTCATCACCCGGTCATTAGAGTATGGAATAGATTTATTGCGGCGACTATCATTGGTCGGAGTGACACGGGAGGTCTTAGCTAACTTGACATGACCTTTCTCGAGTCTTATCTGAATGTCCAAGAGTTGCCTAATTATAATTTCAACCCCGCACTTGAGATGCTTATTCGGTTTAGAGCAATAGCTACGGTGTAACACCACCATTTATTTAGGAGCCTTTAGCAAGACATTCCCAATAAATAAGACTGTTACCATCTCAGAATACTGAGGCAGTGTATAATAAAGTATAGAAATCCAAAGTACTTTATTGAAATTAACGTTAAATAATATCGTTGCAACTTAGAAAACCGAAACTGCGTTATTAAGATTACATTACTCGCAGCGGAAATTAAATAAAGTATATAACATAAATAAAGATAGTCAACTATGTGAGATAGACAACTAGGTAGACTCAGCCAACTATCCTCACGCTTCCCCATGAGCTCCCAAGTCAGCTATCTCAACCTGCCATCAATCTGCTCCCCAATAATGGTTCATCACAGGTGTTCACGAATACACAGTCAACCAAAAGGTTAAGTAGGATAAAATAAATAGTAGATAACACATTCATAATCCACAACCAATTCCAATACTCTACCACTAAGCCAATCCTCACAAATTCCTCCAGGTCATGAGCCTAAGGCCACTCAATCAATCACTCATGAATCACCGAGCGACTGAGCCTGGGGCAGTACAATATTCATTCACTCACGAATCACCCAGCGACTAAGCCTGGGGCATTACAATATCATCCACTCATGAATCACCCAGCGACTGAGCCTGGGGCATTACAATATCATCCTCACATACCCTCTCATAATTCCATACCGTAACCAATGCAATATAATATGCATCACAATAACCAACCAATAAATGCATGCAATTGAATAACGTTCACATAACAATTATATCACATTAAACATCCAGGTGGGTAGATTATCCTACATTTTAGCAAAATCCAGCAAAGTAAGCAAGTCAAAAGTGCTCTTCCACAAATCCGTCACTAAACCATATAATTACCGAATTACAAACTAATATAATTATATTTAATTATTAAAGAACAAAATTAAGAAACACTAATTAATTATATAAATTATTTAAATTACGAAACTGACTTAATTAAATTTGTTAAAGGTTAATTACTCATTCTAATTACGTAAATTAATTACGTACTCGACCAACAACCAAACACACTCTTCCTCACAAACACTCGACAAACCCGGCATCTATACACCCCCAAACACTCTCTCGCCACCGCCTCTGCCACCAACCACAACGACCACCGCCACTGCCAAAACCTTCCTCTCTCAACCGCCATCACAACCACCATACAACCTCACTGAAAAACTCCCTACGCTGCCAGGAAACTCACGCCCCGACACCCCATGCTCACACACAACAAACACGCACTCCCTCCTTCTCATAACCACCACACAGACTCTGTGGTCCACCCCCTGACAATGACAAGACCACCAACATCACCCATTCGCCACGACGATCACAACCATACACGTCAACACCCCCAACTCCCTCGACAAACGACATGGTATAATCATGGGTTCATAAGGGAAACATGGTATAATCACAATAATGAGTCAAACAAACAATCATGGTTATGTTGGGATCGAGTTCGTTTATATCTTACAATCCCTTGAGAGACTTAGGTCTCGGACTCAAGTTGATTTATAGCTTACGACACTTACAACGACTTGGTTCTCCCTATTCAACTATATGCATGGTCTAACAGTCCTTGAGTTGATTTATGTCTTACAAGTCTTATTGAAAGGATAGAGAAACATGCTAGGTTGTCAATCAAACATTTCATCAAACATAACATGTGCATAAGTTGAAAAAACAACATTCAATCATTCAGATGAACTTATTAAGCAAAGATCTAAACCCATGGTTACTCCCCTAATTTTCCCACTAACCCTAGCAACAAGACTACTCACTACACATCATGATTAGCATGCCAATAATGTTGTCATCCAGTATAACAAGATTAAACATGTGAACAAGTAAAGTAAATAACAAAGGATTAATGAAAGATAAGAGATGTACCAACTTGGAAAGTAGAGATGAACGTAAATAAATGAGAATCCTTGAATAAAGATGAAAACTTGTCACTTAGTCTTCAAATACATACCCAAGAGATCTAAATGTAAAACTATTGAAAGTGTAAAGAACAATTGTTGAAAGATTAAGATGCTTTATGGAAAGATTAAAGACTAATCTACTCCTAATCTAAGATAGCATTGTAATCTAAGGACTTAATCTAATCTAAGGAGGCATAATCCTCTCTAAAGAGGCATAATCTCCAAATTATTACAAATAAGGTATATATAGTAAGTAAGAAATTAGGTTTAGGAAGGGTAAAATAGGGATAAGTGAAGTAATGTCGAGGTGGATTAGTGCCTTCCTCCAGCCAGGGGAACTCGTGCTAGTTAAAAGCATATAGGCTGATTCTGATGGCCATCTTGGGCGAGATGAATGCATATCGGGTGAGTTCCTGGAAAAAGCCTTCATCTCGAGCGAGATGATGTTGTCTCCGGCGAGGTAGGGCCCAATTTCTTCCTTTTGGCCTCCAATGGCTCCAATACTCCTCTTTGCTTCCACTACTTCCTTCTGAACCGTGTGCCTAACATCCTCGGGTCTCCATTCTTGCCTCTTCTTCATGCTTTATCCTCTAAAGTCTTTAAAGAGCTCATTAAAGATGGGAAGAACGCTATGTCTAGCTTCTTTCTTACAAAACGATCAAGATCAAATAGGAAGCATTTTGACTAGGAAATTGACTATGAAAGTCTATAAAAGCATGCAAAATGGGATTCGAAAGGGTGTTAGAAGTGCGCTATTTTAAGCCACATCAAATATCCCCAAACCGAATCAAAGAGGTGACTAAAACTATGACGTTTATTTAAACTACCTAATACATATCCGATACGAGATAATTAGCGGGTCCCGCTCCACCCCTTTAACTCACAACAAGACATCCATGAGGTAGAACGCCTTCTTGAAAGGCAAGGTGGGGCTTGCCAAAACGGCGATGCATCCATCATTAAGCACATAAACAAGTAATAAGATGAATCTACAAATAATAGCCACTCTCCTCATGTAAGTGGCAGAATCAACTAAAAGAGAAACAATCTAAGGGCACATACTCATCATAGATACTAGTTTTACAAACTACTAAGTCCAAAATAATAGAGGTAAATCACCTCTAAATAGTGTTAATCTAGGCTACATTTGTCCACAATTACTAAATGCTTTTGTCAAGAGTCGGGTCCTTATGGCGTTAGAAGACACTAGAGGATCGCGGAATTCCCCCTCTTGCCTAAACAAAAGGAAGGGCCGTCCCCTCTCCACCATGCAACAAAAGATAGAACCACCAATGGATAAAAAGGGATCAAGATGTATGATTTTATCAATTTTTTTTTCGTAGTATTTGACATTAAGAACATTTTTTTTTCGTAGTATTTGACATTAAGAACATTTTTTGCCATTTTTTTTATGTTTGGCATTTTTGTATTTGGCAATTTTGGTCTTTCGGCAAAGGAATGCGGCGGTTGACCAACAATATTCAAATCCTCACCCAAGTGACATAGGGAGCGACCCCATATGTAATCAGGGTACTCTATAAGTGCATAGTAGTCCTATTTGCACTCCTACGCCTAAGACATAAATTATTCTACAACGTTTGCAAACTTTTTGGCTTTCATTGGCATTTGAACTCAATTTGATAATTATATTTGTGCTCATTCCATTTGGTTGACAAAATGATGATGGTAGAAGTGAAAGAACGGTTGCATGGCTTCAAAGGTCACCTTGGAATAAACAGTAGCCAAGGAATTATCACACCACAAGGTACTCTTGACTAGGCTTTAGTGCATGGGTCAAACGATACTAGTACGACACTATCTAGGGTGTTTTAAAACTATTCTAGTGGACAAAGTCTTAAGGAGAAAACGTATCTACAAGGGCCTATGCACGCTTATCAAGTTTCTCAAATAGGCATTTTCCAAAGTTTATTTCTAAATGCAACTACATTCCATGATGCAACCTACATATAAAAAATCTAATGCATATGCTTCTACCAATTATTATTCCATATAATCCTAAACACAAGCTCCTAACAACATATAGGCACAAAAACCGCAACACAAAACTCAACAACATCGTCATAAACATATAACCCATCCTCCTCATATGAACAATGAAAAGAAATGGAAAGAAAGAGAGATTAAAACGATCATACCAAGCGGTCTTCATATTCTCTTGCTAATGTTTCAAATGTAATGTTGTACATATACGAGAAGAGAACAATACACACAAGTATATACAATTCTACACTGCTAAATAAAAGAACATGTTTTTGGTTTTTTTAAATTTTCAAATGTTTATGGTTTTTGTTTTATGAATTTAAAGAACATATTTTTGATATTTTTCAAGATTTTTCAAATTTTTATGGATTTTATGGAATATAAATTACAAATGCAAATGCAATGCATGAAATGAATAAATGCAACTATAAGTCAAATATTACAAATGATGCAATTATTCGAAACTATACTAAAGTGATGCATGTTTTCTATTAATATGGATGCTAATTTGAATTAGCTTAGGAAGCTTATGATCAAACCTCCCCAAACCGATTTAAACACTATTTTTAGTGTAGAAATGAATAAGTTTGGTCATTAGTGACCATGCATGAATGCAAAATGTATTAATTAAGTGCAACTAACTACATGGATATGCAAGCTACATTATATGCTAAATGAACTATCTAGATGCAAGTGCTATATGAAATATATTAAAAATGCAAAGAAAATGAAAACTAATATGCAAGCTAAGCTAAACTAAGATGAAAACTAATATGAAATATAATATAATGCAAACTATACATAAGAGATAAAGAAAGGAAGAAGGCCTTACAATTGGGATTTTAATCAAATCTCCCTTCATCAAAGTTTTCCTGATCTTCATTCTGTTCTTCTTCATCCTCATCCCCGCCTTGGTTTGGAAACATAAGGTGTGGTTGCACCCAGGAAGGCGTAGGACCATTAGGATCGATGAACCCTTATTGAGCCATGTGATATTATTGTGAATTGGGGATGAAAAGTGTGTTTGTATAAGATGGGGATTGTTGAAGATAGGATAGAGTAGCATTTGTCGACCAAAATGAAGCATTGCACGAGTTCTAGTGGGCGGGTTGGGCCTAGCTCGCCTGGATTATGGGTCACGGCTGCTCTTTTAATCACGTCTCGCTCAAGATGGACCTGTCTTGCTCGAGATACTTTAAACTCGCTCGAGATGGATTCGTCTCGCTCGAGTTGGGTTCTAATTCTGATTTTTTTCTTTACTCTGCAGCTTGTCTCGCCCGGGCTCTCCTCAACTCACTCGAGTTGTTGCATAACTCGTCCGAGTTGGTTTTGTCTCGCCCGAGTTAAGGCACAAAATCCTTTTTCATGCTTTCTTAGCCTCCAACTCGAGGGGTTTCTTCTTGGGTTAGACGCGTTGCACATGCTTTGGACCGAACTCCTCCAAAATGCTATGCAAATTACGCACAAGCCCAAATCCTTCATTTTAGTCATTTCTTTACGTTTCCTATCTTCTCATTTTCATATTTCCTTCAAAATGCTCAATAGAAATATGAGATCCCTCCCTTTCATCTCTCATGCAAGAATTAAATGATGAATGCATGCAAAAATATACTAAATACATATATACAAGTTGATGGTTATTGGGGAACTCCACCAAACCAAGGATTTTCAATTAACAAATTCATATAACGATATCAATGGCATTCAAAGCTCGTAGAAGCTGGTCAAATTCTTGGAAGTGGGGCACAAAGAAACATAGATAGCGCCACTTGAATATAGAAATGAATAATGCCCAAGTAGTGGACCAAACAAGCATGTCAAGAACATCATAACAATAATTATAGAAAGCATGAATGGAGGAAGGGATATGGGACATGGGATTGCTTACTATCTCACCCAACTCAACCTCCAAATAGTCAAGATCACCACAATCAAGGCAAGTACTCTTACTCTCCTCTAAGGTGGCTTCAATGGCATCTATTTGGGTTTCCTAAATGTCCTCAACTTCCTCATCCCAGTGAGGACCACTATCAAAGGGGTTGTCAATACAAGGCTCACCAAGTTCAACACACTTGTTTCTCCCCAACATGTCATCCTCAAAGGGTGAGTTTTCACTCAAGCTTACTTCCATCTTATCCTCCATTTTCCCATTAGCATCACTTTTCATGGAAGGCGGGTTCATTGTCACACAAGAAGGGTGAGGTAAAGGAATCAAGGTATTGGTTTTGCAATCAAAAATGTACTCCTCGTCATCATCACTATCCTCTTCTATCACGCCATCTTCCCAAGGAGGGGAAAAATTGTGAGTGTAATAGGTGGGTTCAATAATGGTAAAAGGGGGGGGGTGTCTCATCCTCACAAGTCTCATTCACATCATAGTTCTCCTCAATGAACTTTTGAGATGTGATTTTTATTGTTTCCAACATACCCTCCATTTCACTCTCTACTATGTCATGTAAGTCTTTCAACAAATACTTGGTGGACATGTATTCAATAAACTCCTAAAACTCCTCACAACTTATTTCAAAAATCCTACCATCACTCAGGTGAAGTGCTAAGTTGTGGATTTCAAGGTTCATTCCATTACAAATAACACAACGTGCCTCCAAAGTAAAAAGAGCAATACCATGATACCAAGCATAAGTCATATAGTCATTAAATCTAGCAAGGTACTCATCAAAAGATTCATTTTCAAGTTGATAAAAATGAATATAGACATTTTGAACAACAAACAAAATCCTCAAGGAACCAAGGTCCCTCAAGAAGAAGCACAACCAAAACTAGACACAAGAACACTTCAAATACACAACACCGTCCCCAGCAACGGTGCTATATTAATAGAATGTCGTCAAAGCTATCAAAAAATATTTATATCTAAACAAACTAGCATAACAAGTAAGTAGAGGTCGAACCCAAAGGACGGGGGTATTCAAATCATTTAATCAAGATGTAGTTGTGCAACGGGTGTCACAATTAGGATTGGGTTTAGGCTAAACTAGAGCAAGGCAAGTAAATAGAAAGAATTAAAGCAACAAGAAGCAATAAAGTAGAAACGTAAACAAATGATTAACAAACACTAGGGTGTCATGAGTTCATAGGGGAAACATGCTATAATCATAATAATGAGTCAAACAAACAATCATAGTTGTGTTGGGATCGAGTTCGTTTATATCTTACAACCCCTAGAGAGACTTAGGTCTCAGATTCAAGTTGATTTATATCTTACGACACCTACAACGACTTGGTTCTCCTTATTCAAATATATGCATAATCTAACAATCATTGAGTTGATTTATGTCTTACAATTTTCGTTGAAAGGATAGAGAATCATGTTAGGTTGTCAATTAAGTATTTCATCAAACATAACATGTGCATAAGTTGAAAACACAACATTCAATCATTCGTATGAACTCATTAAGCAAAGATCTAAACCCATGGTTACTCCCCTAATCCCCCTACTAACCCTAACAACAAGACTACTCACTACACATCACGATTAGCATGCCAATAATGTTGTCATCCTTTATAGCAAGATTAAACATGTGATCAAGTAAAGTAAATAACAAAGGATCAATGAAATATAAGAGATCTACCAACTTGGAAAGTAGAGATGAACGTAAATAAATGAGAATCATTGAATAAAGATGAAAACTTGTCACTTAGTCTTCAAATACATACCCAAGAGATCTAAATGTAAACTATTGAAAGTGTAAAGAACAATTTTTGAAATATTAAGGTGCTTTGTGGAAAGATTAAAGGCTAATCTACTCCTAATCTAAGATAACATTCTAATCTAAGAACTTAACCTAATCTAAGAAGGCATAATCCTCTCCAAAGAGGCATAATCTCCAAATTATTACAAATGAGGTATATATAGTAAGTAGAATATTAGGTTTAGGAAGGCTAAAATAGGGAGAAGTGAAGTAATATTGAGGTGGATTAGTGCCTTCCTCCAGCCAGGAGAACTCATGCGAGTTAAGAGCAAATAGGATGACTCCGATGGACATCTCGGGAGAGATGAATGCATCTCGGGCGAGTTTCTGGAAAAAGCCTTCATCTCGAGCGAGATGATGTTGTCTCGGGCGAGATATGGGCCAGTTTCTTGCTTTGGCCTCCACTGGCTCCAATATTCCTCTTGGCTTCCGCTACTTCCTTCCAAACCGTGTGCCTAACATCCTCGGGTCTACGTTCTTGCCTCTTCATGCTTTATCCTCTAAAGTCGTCAAAGAGCTCACCAAAGACGGGAATAACGTCATTTCTAGCTTATTTCCAAAAAAAGGATCAAGATCAAATAGGAAGCATTTTGACTAGGTAATTGACTATGAAAGTCTATAAAAACATGCAAAATGGGGTTCTAAATGGGGTTAGAAGTGCGCTATTTTGAACCACATCAGCTTCCCACGATGACACCGCGTCGAGGGCCTCTTTCTCGGGTGCCCACTTACTTCGTACCGGGAATAGTGATTACAACTCCCTTATGAAGCAAAAATCTTCCAAGACAAGAGCTTTTGCCTCCATGATAAGAAGAAAATGTTATCCCGGAGCCTATCAAAATCCTTTCATATCCATTTTATTATGAAGAATACCAACACCCTAACCCCCTTATGTCACCTAATGACGATTTCGCTACCGGAATACTCCAAAATATGCAACGACAACTTTATCAAGATCGGGTTGGCATTTACCATGCCCTTTATCCCACTTTCCATGAACAAGCTACTAGAGGATAGATAAGTGTGGAAAGTACCCTTCCTTCTTGGGCAAGAGCCGACTTACTCTTTCCAAATATGGCACAAAGAGAAGAGGATACGGAAGGTTAAAGAAGAAGCGAGTGGGCGAAAAATGATGCTCCGGACAATGGTGACATGAAGAGCTTGATAGTGAGGGATATTTTTGTTGATGTTCCAGCAGATGATGAAGAGGGCTCCACAAATGGCAACGACGGAAGGTGAGTGGAAAGTGATGGCCCAAAGGAGGATGACACACATGAGGAGATGATGGCTCAAAGCATTGTTATCTTGGTACACCTTTGTGAGTCTCCTACCCCTCCTTTGGCTTCACTTTTATCTCATGTTTATTAACTTGCATTTTATTTATAATCATCATGAGTAACATAGCCCATTTAGTGTGTCATCTTGGACCCTTCATGGCTATGAGTTCTTAAGTCATAACAACATCAAGGGACTCACACCTCTGTCCCACTGAGGTGACTATATTTTTTCTCCCACCATGAAGAATTAAAAATGACAAATTACTTTCCATGCATTTCATACATTCCAAATTTGCCCCGTTTTTGTCATAGTGATAGTGTTTCCTTTGGTTTGGGGAAGATTTGCTCCTAGACAACCTGAATCAATTCAAATTAGCTCTCCGAAAAATAGAAAGCATGCATCACTTATCTTAGTTTAGCATAGATTGCATCACTTGTATATATGTCATATAGAATATGCATTGCTAAAATATTCATTCATGCATTTGCATTCCTATACCCACTATTGTACATTGAGGAAAACTTTTGGAATAAGTGTGGGGATGTGAATTATTATCTCAAAATTCATAAAAATTTGAAAAATTTCGAAAAATCTAAACATGTTCTTTCTTTTCATAAAACCAAAAATCTTAAAAATTTGGAAAGTTTCACAAAAACCAAAACATTTTCTTTACTTTTTAGTGTATAGCCTAGAATTGTATATAATTGCGTGTTTGTCACTCTCTTCACATAGGGACTATACCACATTCGAGACATCCTTAAGGGATTTATGAAGAACCGCGTGGTATGATCGCTCAAATCTCTTCTCCCTACTTTTTATGTTAATGACAATGTGGTGAATTTTTGCATTGCGTTTTGGTTATTATGTGATGTTAGGAGCTGCGTTATATTACTTGCCATGTAGTTCATTAGAGCATGTGCGTTAGAGTTATATATATGTAGGGTGCATTATGGCATATAGTTGTATTTAGGAAATTTTTTGTGAAAATGCCTAATTGAGAAGCTTGACAAATGTATATAAGGCCCTTGTAGATACTTTTTCTCCTTGAGACTTCGTTTGCTAGAATACATTCAAGACACCCTAGGTTGTGGTCATACTAGTATCTTTTGTCCCTTGAGATAAGGCCTAGTCAAGGGTTTGCATGTGGGTCACCTATCCAACCCTATGATGTGATATAGACTTGGTTAATTTGTCTAGGGGACCTTGATTGACTTGGTGGTTTGGCAACCCAAAAATGTTTTTATTAATAAGTTTGAAGTGCTCATTTCAAAGCTTTTGTTTTGGACTCGTTTTAATTGCCAAGGAAACCTCATTATATTGAAATGTTGAAATGTCACAAAGTGAGTTGTTTTTTAAGGAGGCGTACCACTTCGATGTTCTTTAGAGAAGGATTTATTGAATTGGGCCCACAGACAGTTGTGAATTCAACCGCCCAAAGACAAAGTGACTATCACCCCGAAAAATCTATTGTCTAGAGGTTAACCGGTTGCCTAATAAGCGATTGGCGAAAGCAAATGACACTAGCAAGCGTGGGACAAACCCCATCTTAAGTTTTTAAATGTGAAAGTTGAATGCAGTCAAATTTTGAATGCTAGTCAAATCAACTTTTTTCTAGTGACTTGTTCACTTCATTCCCAAAAACCTTTTGTTATGCCACCTTGTTGAACTTGGGAAAATCCTTGGTTTTTACACTTGTAGATCATCCAAGATTTGTCATTTCATATGCCACTAACATCATAGGGATCATCTTTATATCCCATTCGATCGCCCTTGACGAAAGCATTTAGCGATTGTGGACGAAAGTATTGTAGTTTGACATCACTTGGAGGTAACTTGTTTGTATCCTCTTGGACTTAGTGGCTTGGATAACTACTCTGTATGATGGAGTGTGTACCCTTATATTGCTTCCCTTTTAGTTTATTTCCCGCCACTTAGATGAGGAAAGTTGTTATTCTTTTTGTAGATGCATCCTTTTCTTTGTTTATATGCTTCATGTAGGATGCATCGCCATTTTGTCAAGCCCCGTCTTATGATGATTCATGTTTATATATACATTTATGCCTCCCCTTAATCACTTTTTGTATAGATTTCGTGTTAGAATATGTCTTTTACATGCCATTTATGTTAGAATGTTGTTACTGCCGCTATTTGGTGTTTAATGCAGGAAAGAAGAATTTGAGGAGCAAAGGAATTAAATGAAGCACCGCGAAATGGCATAGAGGAACAAACGAAGCATGACACGGAAATCTAGGGGAAGAGAAGAGAAGATAAGACGAAGAGGTGACAAAAAGAGGAACTTCCATTACTAGTGCCTACTTTGAAGAGACATAAATCGAGTTCTATAAATTATAATCAATTAATTCAAATTAAAGGTGAACTTATCCTTTTAGCTTTCCAACGCCACCAAAAACGCTTGATTTGACCAACTAACGAAGAAATGGCGACCATTTGAAGTTCAGTGCGCGTTGCAGGAAGACGCTGAGACAAAGAACTCGATCGATTTTGCTATTACTCGATCGAGTTTATACATGAAATTAAGAATAATTCAAATGTCGAGAGTTGGGGATACTGAGGATTACATACTCGATCGAGTTTTCGATGGGCCCAGATCCGTCTTTTGCGAGGACTTTCCTATTTCAGCTTAAACTCTTCTATAAATATAAAAGTCGGTTATTATGTAGGGGATTATTATTATTCACGTTAGTTTAGGTATCTTTACATGTAATTCACATAGAAACTCTTAGATTAGTTTAGCTACTTTACTTTATTGTTCGGATCCATAATCGTTCATTAAGCTTTTGAATTACGGTACTCTTTAATCTCTCTTTAGTTATTGTTAATTCAAGTTCTAAGTTTACAATTGCCTTATTGTTCATCTTTATGCTTTTAATTATGTCTTCCATTATTATTATTATTATCGTTGTTAGTTTAGTTGATATGAGTAGCTAAATCTTTAATCTGGGGTGGAAAGGGATCTAGGTTGTTAGAAAGGGGGTTTAATTAATGAGTTAATTGTTAAATTRCTTTGTGTTATTGTTTAATTGTTGTCTTAAATCTAATTGATTAGTTACTAGCCAGGATTAATTGATTAGTGTTGCATAAACTAGGATTTTCATCGACCGGGTTAAGACTAATATAAGCTGCGACAATTAAATATAACTAGTTTAATGATAGCGACCGCATGTTAAATTAGATCTAAAGGACATATTAGAATCGACCGATCATATGGACTTAAACAACATAATTGCGCATGTTAATTAGATAAATCACCCCCCCCCCCCCCCGGATAATTGACCTAGTGAACTTGATCCCCAGATTCTTTTATATTATTGATTTTGTCTTTTATTTATCTTGCAAATTAGTTTAGATAATCCAATCAATCCTTCAAGAAACTTGTTGCCTTAAGACAGACTTAGACTCAGCTAATAGATTACACTGCCTCCTCGTGGATTCGACCCTGACTTATCACTAGCTATTTTGTTAGTATAATTTAGATTTACTTTGATTAAGGTGATACGACTTTAGCCTTGTCAAATTTGGCGCCGTTGCCGAGGAGGCAACAATTTTATGTTTGTTTTTGTTTATTTTTTTCTTTTTATCTCAGGGAGCTTTAGTTCCTTGAGACAGTTTTATATTTTATTGTTAGTTTCGTGTATGTCTAGGTCCAACAGGTTACAGATTGTACCTTTTGATCCCGAGCCAGAAAGGACTTTTCGATACAGAAGAAACTTACAGAGAGAATTAAGTCAAGTGGAAGGCTTGAGTACACTTGACACAGACTACGAGTAGTTTAATTTCGCAGAAGATCAGTCCTTACAAGAGGACAAGCCAGTTTCGATCTGCTAATTCTATCACGATGCCTACTCTAGCCAGTCACTCCGAGCCTACCTTGGATTCCACTCCCAAGGGATTCAAGTTCCCTACTACTGATAAAGAATCTTTCGAGATTCACCCATCTTATATCAATCTGGTGGAGCGAAATATGTTTGGAGGGGCACCTGGAGAAGATCCTGCAAAGCACATGGAGAAGTTTGTCACATACTGTTGTTCCATCCCCTTGATTGCGGGGGTGACTCAAGACCAGGTGAAACAAGTGCTTTTTCCCTTATCCCTACAAGATGATGCTGCAGAGTGGTTACAAGATTTAGACATGGAAGGTTTGGGCATCACTGATTGGAACTCTCTAGCTCTTGCATTCTACAATAGGTACTTCCCACCACAAAAGACAAATGCCTTGAGAAGCCAAATCACTAGCTT
>VHZZ01003294.1:74903-85144 GCA_009801015.1 Silene noctiflora
CATTACTATTTTTATTATTTATTATTATTTAACTTTATTCATATATGAAACGTAAACTATTCATATAATTCACATTAAAATACGGGGTATTACAGGGTGTGCACACTAATAAGTTTAGGTTCGCTCGTTGCAATGAGCGGGAATTTGATATCCACGTTGCGGTTTGGCATCGGCAGAGGTGGGTTACCTGTTGCGATGGGAACCCAGCTACTCATTGCGATGAGAGCCATTATGTGGTTATAGAGTTTGGAGGATTTTTTGAGTACTGATTGTGTTAGCTTATGTTTCATATTCTTGTATGTGGTTGTGATTAATTGTGTAATTGTACTGACCCTTCGAATGTTTTCAAAACTGTGGTGATCCATTTGATATTTCCAGCAAATAATGAGTAGTGAATGTAGCAGGTGTTAATATGTGATCTTGTTTGCGGGATTGGATGGACGCCGACGATTTATCACATGTTTAGCTTACTTTGTCTTTGAGTAGATATCACAAACCATGTAATTTGATTTAAACCTTTTATTTACATTATTGTTTCATTATGGTATCTTTGATGCATACTACCTCGGGTAACCGAGATGGTAGCACTCTCATTCGCTAAGGTAGGCCTTGGTAAGGCACTTTGGTAGATGTGGGTGTTACAAAGTGGTATCAAAGCGATGATTTTGGAACCTAAAACCAATGAACCAATGAACATAGCATGTCTAATTAAAATGAACCCATGCAGAATTTGTTTGGAGCTACCGCAAAGGTTTGGGAGACGTCCTAAAACCGCCTTATGGCCCTTACAACTTCGAGCCGGTCACTAGAGGGATGTATCATGGGGATTACTTGCATGCGTATGTTATCTTACCTATATATATTATGGAATGTGTGTTAGTATGATGCTTGAAGTATTGCGAAGTGATTATTTGAATTGGAGTGAAGTGTATAGCATGTGTTTTGAGGCATATATAAAAGAGTTGGAGTGTTTATTACTGCGCATTTCGAGTATAGAAACGTGTGAAATAGAATGTATAGCATATATGAGTAGTCGGTATATGTGTTAGGGACTGTTTTGCATAACTCGGCTGAGTGAGGCAGGGTACCCAACCGGTTAGAGGGTACTCGACCGAGTATGGTTTTTGTGATTTTGGAGGTGGCTACTGAAGTGTGGTCACTCGGCTGAGTAGGATAGATACTCGATTGAGTGTCGTGTACTCGACTGGGTGCCTAGGGTACTCGACCGATTATGGGTTATGTGACTTTCTGGTCAGCTACTGGAGTGTGAGAACTCGGCCGAGTAACTTGAGTACTCGACCGAGTGGCGTAAGCTACTCGGCCGAGTACCTCTATGGGCGGGTGACATCTTGTTTTGAGTCGTAGGCTATGTTCTTACGTTTTTTTTGTTATTGAAGCTCAAAAATGTCGCCAAAGAGATCAGCTGTCATGGCTAGAGCTGCTAACATGATCATCGAAGATATAGCAAGGATGATTTAGTAGAATGATGCGCTCACTGAGGCCTTGAAAAATGTGGGAAGGGAGCGTGATGTAGTTGTGGATGCATCTCCTCTAAGCACCGCTATCTCTCGTCATCGTCCTACGACGTATGAGAGCACAGGAGCACCCAATCTGCTCGATAACCGGTTCCGTGAGATGGAAAGAACCTTTAAGGTGGTTAACTGCCCGAGAGATCTGAAAGTGGACCAGGCGACCTTTTACTTGAGAGGCCAAGCTGGGCGATGGTGGGCTCGAGAGAAGGCAGCGACACGGGATTACTGTCGAAATCGGGGTGAAGCAGCGATTCCCTAGGAGGAGCTCAAAGCTGCAATGAGGCATGAGTTTGTTCAGGAGTATGTTCGTAGTAAGATGAGAGCTGATTTTGACTCCTTTGTCATGACCGATGACATGGCATTGTCTGAGTATTACATCAAGTTTAATGAGCTAGCTCGATATGCTGAAGATATGGAGATGAGCCAATAAAGCCTAACACTTCGTTTCGAGGAAGGGTTGATGCTGAGGATTATGGAAAGGTTGCCAGCTGGGTGATCTCTGACTTGAAAGATGTTTATGATAGAGGAAGGCATGTTGAGCGACTTGTTAATATGGCCAAGGAAGCAAAGGAGAAAGTGAATGAGAAATGGAAGGCTGACAGTGAAGGTGGAGGTCAATCGAACTATAAGCGGGGTAACCTCAACCAAGCTAGGTCGTATTCCGAGGGAGCTATTTATGGTGGAAGCTCGCGTTACAATGGTAGAGGTGGACGCAGTACCGTGATAACACCAACTTGACATGCTACAATTATGGTGGTACTGGCCACAAGAAGTTTGAGTGTAGGAGTAGTGGAGGAGGAGGCTTCTAACGACCTTATTAGGGGAACTTTTCCCAAACTCCGAGTCAAAGTATAGCGAGTAATCGGCCAGCTGAGTCATAGAATAACCAAGTGGTCAGAGCAACTACAACAGTGGTGGTTACAACCGCAATGGTGGATCCTATTAGGGCCAAATCAGAATTCGGAGGCCAAGTCTGCTGCTTCAGCGAGCACGGAAAGGGGTCAGAAAAGCAATGGGAAGTTTCTCATGATGGATAAGAAAGCGGCGGAGGATAATGCCTAAGTCGTCACGGGTACATTTATGATTAATCATAAACCAACTTTCGTACTATTTGATTAGGGTGCTACCCATTCTTTTGTGTCTAAGAGTCATGCTTTAACAATGGGTTTGGGAAAGTTTGAGTTGGTAAAAGATAATGTGTTCATACCTTCGGGAGAGTCTGTGTCATGTCGTAAGTTATATAAAGGGGTGTCAATGGTGGTTGGACAAGTAGATTTTCTAGTTTACTCCCGAGTTTCCTAGAGATGGGTTTGAGGTCATTGTGGGAATGTATTGGTTGGGTAAGTATAAGGCTAACATTGATTGTCAACATAAAAAAGAGTCTTTGAGGGGTCCAAAAAGGATTAGAGTGTCTTATCGAGGGTTTTTAGTGAAACCCAAGGTTAAGATTATTGCAGCGATGACCTTAAAGTCATACTTGAGGAAGGGGTGGCCTATGATTCTATGTCATGTGAGAGATACTCGGGTGGAGGAGCCTACACCAGCAGATATACCGGTGGTTCGTGAGTTTGATGATGTTTTTCGAGATGAAATATCGGGATTACCTCCTAAGAGAGATATTGACCTTAGTGTGGAGCTTAAACTCGGAACAGGACCTATATCTAAGGCCCTTTACCATATGGGACCGAAAGAATTGGAGGAGTTGAAGAAGCAATTGAATGAGTTGCTAGATAAGAGGTACATCAGACCTAGTGTATCACCTTGGGACGCGCCAGTTTTCTTAGTAAAGAAGAAAGACGACAGCATGAGGTTATGCATCGACTACAGAGAGCTGAATCATGTTACCATGAAGAATAGATATCCTTTGCCGAGGATTCATAACCTAATCAACCAGTTTAGTAGTGCCGGGGTTTTCTCGAAGATCGATCTAAGATCGGGGTACCATCAGTTGAGGATTAAGGATGAAGATATTCCCATGACAGCCTTTCGGTCGCGATATGGTGTCTAAGAGTACGTGGTGATGCCTTTCGGGTTGACAAATGCACCAGTAGTGTTTATGGATCTTATGAATCGGGTCTTCGGTCCGTTTTTTAATAGGTTCATGGTGGTTTTCATTGATGATAATTTAGTCTATTCCAAGACTAAAGAGGAGCATTTGAGGTTAATTTTGCAAACTTTGCGAGATAATGAGCTATGTGCTAAGTTATCAAAATTGGAGTTCTGGTTAGAGAAACTGACATTTTTGGGCCATGTAATTTCCAAGGATGGGGTAGCAGTTGATCCAAGAAAGATTGAAGCGGTGTCCAAGAAAGATTGAAGCGGTGTCAAACTGGGAAGCACTGAAAAATGTGGCTAAAATTCTGAGTTTCTTGGGTTTGGCCGAGTATTACAGACGGTTTGTGAAGGATTTTTCCAAGATAGCTAGACCTATGATGACATTGATGAGGAAGGAGTATAGATTTCGTTGGGACGAGAGTTGTGAGGCGGCGTTCCAAACATTAAAGGAACGTTTGACTACAGCTCATGTCTTAGCTTTGCGAGAGGGGAGTGAGAACTTCGAGGTTTATACTGACGTCTTGAAGAATCGTTTGGGTTGTGTCTTAATACATAACGGGAAGATGATTGCCTATGCATCAAGGCAGCTGAAATCATATGAAGAGAACTATCCTACTCACGATTTAGAGTTAGGTGCGGTTTTGTTTGCTTTTAAGATTTGGAGACACTATTTATCTGGGGAGACCTTTAAGGTGTTTTCGGATCACAAAAGCCTACAGTACATCTACACCCAAAGGGAGCTGAACATGCGGCAGAGGAGGTGGATGGAGTTGATAGGTGACTATGATATGGAGATTTTCTATCACGAAGGGAAGACTAATATGGTGGCTGACGCATTGAGTAGGAAGAGTGTACATTCATTGTGCACTGCTATGCCTTTGATGAGATAGAAAGATGAGGTATAAAATATGGGAATCCACATAATCAGGAAGGGCGATGTTATTAGTGACCTAACTATGGAGCCCGAACATTATGATGAAATTCGGAAGAAACAATTGCTTGATCCTAAAATCCAAGAGTGGAAGGAAGGAGTGAAAAAGGGTACTGCATCAAGGTTTTTGATCCATGTGGATGAGAGTGTTCGGTTTGATGATAGATGATGTGTGCCAAAAGATGACGAACTGAAAAAGATGATCATGACTGAGGCTCATTGCACTCCATATTCGGTGCATCCAGAAGGTGACAAGCTATATAAGGATTTGAAAAAAAAAAACCTTTTGGTGGTCGGGGATGAAGAAAGATGTAGCTGATTTTGTTGCTAAGTGTTTGAATTGCCAAAGAGTCAAAGGGGGATAGCAAAGGCCACAGGGTAAAAGTCAGCCACTTGAGGTACCAGGATGGAAGTGGGAGTCGATCTCTATGAACTTCATTGTGGGGTTACCAAAGACACAGCAAGGTAACAACATGATTTGGATGATCGTTGATCAGTTGACTAAATCAGCTCATTTCATTCCAATGAAAGATACTTGGAATAAGATCGAGTTGGAAACATCTTATAGGAAGAATGTGGTGAAACTACATAAGGTACCAAAAGACATTGTGTCGGACCATGATGCAAGGTTCATTTCTCGATTCTTGTAAGAGTTGCAAGAATTGATGGGGACTACCTTAAAGATGAGTACGAATTTTCATCCAGCAACCGATGGACAAACAGAGAGGAATATTAAGACCTTGGAGGATATGTTGCGAGCTTATATGATGTAATTCGGTAGTGGTTGGGAAGATCGACTTGTTCTAATTGAGTTCTCTTACAATAACAGCTATTACACGAGTATTGGGATGTCACCCTTTGAGGCTTTGTATGGGAGAAAATGTAGAAGCCCAGTGTGTTGGGATGAGAAGCTTGGAAGTTTTGGTTTTAGGACTGCAGATGGTGTGGGACATAATTGAGCAAGTTCACTTGATTCGACAAAAGATAAAAGCAGCGCAGGATCGACAAAAGAGCTACGCAAATTTACATCGTCGAGACATTGAGTTTCAAGTGGGTGACAAAGTTCTTTTAAAGGTGTCACTTATGCGCGGTGTAATGAGATTTGGTAAGTGAGGCAATGTGAGCCAAAAGTTTATAGGCCCATATGAGATATTGGATAGAGTTGGTGAAGTGGCTTATAGACTAGCTTTGCCACCAGCTTTGGATCGAGTTCACAATGTATTCTATGTGTCACAACTTCGAAAGTATATTAGTGCCCATCCCATGTTTTAGAGGTTGGGACAATTGAACTCGATGAAGCACTCACTTATGTTGAAGTGCCTAAAGGGATCTTGGATCGCAAGGTGCGCAAAACGAGGAATGGCGAGACTACGCTACTTAAGGTACTATGGTCTAATCATTACGTGGAAGAGGCCATGTGGGAACCTGAGGAGGCTATGAAGGAGCGTTATCCACATCTTTGTGAACAAGTATTCTTGGTTACGGGGTTGTAACCTTGTTCTTTTAAGGGAGGTAGGAGATGATCACTTATGTTTGGAGTCAATTTCATATATGTGTGGAGTTTGGTTTGGGGTTTTTTGTTCATATTTTGATCATGTTTCGGTAACTAGTAAGGGTTGTTTTGAGTCGTGTTGAGTGGTGGAATGATGGTTGTGCTTGTGTTACAGGTATGAGTATGAACTTCGATGACGAAGTTCATTTTTAAGGAGGAAAGACTATAATACTACACAATTCTTGACCCAGAGTATTCGGTCGAGTGGGATGTACTCGACCGATGGCTGGGGTGTTTTTGTAACACCCCCATAAGTCATGAACCTTCCTCAAGGCAACCCCAACCCAAGGAGCTGCGACAAGGCTTGGTTTCCTAAGCTTTGTAGTGCGAACAAGTGAATTAAAAGCGGTTTAACAAAGATAAGTTGTAGTTAAGACAATTAAGTTACAAGTTAAAGGGGTCCAAATGATGATCCCTAAAATACAACCCAATTGAAGATAAAATGGAGTCAATTAAGAGTCAAAAACTAGACAACAAATAAGTGGCGACTACTAGCATGAAGACCGCTCTCAAGCCTCCAAAAGATGAATGCAATTATAACCTGTCAATCCACTGCTCCCCATATGAGCGGAAATCATCATATGGTTCACCAAAGATATTTGAAAACACTTTTGGTTAGCAATGATAATATAAATGGTCGTTAAATGATTTGTGAATACGAAATGTAAATGACATGCAATGATATGATAAGCAATATAACAAGTCCTCCAACTCCATAACACACCAAACCCAGTGACGGCATCTCAACACCGCCACCAAAACACCGGACCAATTAACCTTTGTATGACACCCTATCACCTCTAAGTCCCCTCAAAGCAAGTTTCTTTTGATGAAAATCTATGTTGGCCCTATGCTTACTTAGCCAATATATTCCTAAGATTAGTTCAAACCCCTCTATAGGAAATTCAAAAAGATCAACCAAAAAATTTACTCCTCCCACCATGACCGACATTCCCTTGTACAACTTTGAACATACAATAGACTCTCCCGAAGGTAAAGACACATCATCATTGATCGACTCACCCTCCCCCAAACCTAGGTTTGACACGTGATTCCTAGACACGAAAGAGTGTGAAGCTCCCGAATCAAACAAAGTAAAAGAAGGTTGAGAGTTAATGAGGAAAGTGTCGGAGACAACATGGGCATCTTCCTCGGCGCTCTTCTTTCCCTTGACAAAGAGTTTTCCACTAGACTTTGTCGCTCCTTGCACTCTGCTAGCCAAGGTGGTCTGCCTTGCCTTCGTAGCTTGACTCCCATTGAAATTGGGCCTTTGGGATTGAGCCCCAAGATTGTAGCCTCCCCTTCCATGACCACCATCTAGTTAGAGTTCGAGTTACCTCGGTTTCCCTATGACCCGGAATTGCGAAATTGCGGTTGTTCACCATACTTTGGGAGGGATCTTGATAGGAGCTCCCTTGCCCATACCTCCGGTTGGGCCCTCGCCCGGCACTCGTGAACTCGCTCCTCTTGTGGTCGATGCCACCGTAATTGAAATACCTTAGACCTCCACTTTCGCTAACGGCCCTTCCTCCATGCCCACTTGACTTGGTATAGCCACCTCCATTTGGTCCACTTGATTGGGACCTAGCTTGATGATAGCTAAATTTCTTTTGGTGTCCTCCACCTCCTTCACTTTCGGCCTTCCTCTTCTCCCCGGCCTTTTCCTTAGCTTCTTTGGTCATGTTGATCAACCTTCATATCCACCAACACCCCCGTCGGGAGCTTTTTAAGAACCGAAAGGGTTAGCCCCTTCTCAAAATTGAGGGCTAAGATTTGAGGGCTTAGTTGTAGGTCTTCCACATAAGTCACGAGTTCATTAAACCGCACGTAGTACTCTTGCACCGTCACCCATCGGTCATTACGAAGTTGTCAAACTCCTCCCTAAGCTTACTCCGAACATGTTCCGGAATGAATTCATCTCTCATCTCCGCCTTGAAGTTCGCCCACGGTATGACATTCTCTCCCCCATCTTTGTAGTACTCTTTCATGGCTCTCTTTCCTTATACCACCAAGTTCTGGTTTGGCCCCCTAGATAGAATGCCACTTGTTCGACCTTTAATTCGTCCGGACATCGCACGACTTCAAAGATGTTTTCCATATCACACACCCAATTTCCGAAGAGGTTTGGTTCCTCAACTCCATCATAATTAGTGTGTCGATGATGAGCCATTTCATTGCTAATAGTCGTGGCATCGACCGCCACTTCTCTTCTTGTTACGTTATTGAGGGCCTTATTTTGCGCAACAATTCGATCTATCTCCTCCTCGGACCTTCGAGTTGGTCCGGTCGCGGAATGAGCTCTTCTTAGCGCCATTCTAAAACAACGAACCATGGCAAATGAATATATGTCTCCCAATAAGAGACAATCAATATTAACTAACTAAAGGGTTCACTCGGTCGAGTGAGGAGATCCACTCGGTCGAGTATGATCCCTACTCGGTCGAGTGCCCTACTTCCAGGAACTCCCCCAAATTTGTCATCTTGCCCACTCAGTCGAGTGGAATTCGCTCGATCGAGTACATCACTTACTCGGCCGAGTGCTCCAAATCCAGAATTTACCTACCTTCTAGAAGTCACCCACTCAGTTGAGTAGGAGGGTCCACTCGGTCGAGTGCCTCAGGCTCGGCCGAGTTCCCTCATCCACTAGACCAAGGGCTCTCCCTTATGGCCTTAAACATCATCCTAATCCTATAATTCCACACATAATCCTATTTCGCATATTCCCAAGTACAAAACGGAAGGTAATAACACATAAATTTCATAAGATGCACGCATAACGATAATTATCATGGTTTCAACACTTTCTCACTTACACAACTTGTTTTGGCACGTTAACACGTTTGCATATAAATATCCAACATGGCTCATATCAACTTGACTACACCACTCACATAACTACACCATGTATCATTGATCAAGAATCCATCTTATAAGCAATAAAGCAAGAATATGCAACACTTATATGCACACCAAGACGTCCCATTTCCCTACGCGTTGTGACCGACTCAAGCTAAGAGGGCAAGAGTACAACCTTGGGACGCTCCCAAGCTTGCCACTAGTTCCCTACAACTCAAACCGGGTTCATTTTTCATAGACACTCCTAAGTTCAGTGATTCATTCGTTTAGGCTCCAAAATCGTCGCTCTGATACCACTTTGTAACACTCCCATAAGTCGGGAACCTTCCTCAATGCAACCCCAACCCAAGGAGGTGCTACAAGGCTTGGTTTCCCAGACTTTGCAGTGCGAACAAACGAATTAAAATTGGTTTAGCATAGATAAGTTGTATTTAAGATAATTAAGTTACAAGTTAAGGGGATCCAAATGATGATCCCTAAAATACAACCCAATTAAAGATAAAATGGAGTCAAGTAAGAGTCAAAAACTAGACAACAAATAAGTGGCGACTACTAGTATGAAGACCGCTCCCACGCCTCCAAAAGATGAATGCAATTATAACCTATCAATCCACTGCTCCTCATATGAGCGAAAATCATCATATGGTACACCACAGATATTTGAAAACACTCTTGGTTAGCAATGATAATATAAATGTTCATTAAATGATTTGTGAATACAAAATGTAAATGACATGCAATGATATGATAAGCAATATAACAAGTCCTCCAACTCCACAACACACCACACCAAACCCGATAACGGCATCGCAACACCGCCACCAATACACCCGACCGCAGCCCGTAACAAAGGTACTCGGGACACACCCGTGGTACCAGGCCCGGGAGCTAACCGGAACCCCTGCCAGACAACGTGTCTCAACCACACGTATCCCTCCATAACTCAAGTCATTAATGTGCACATCCCCCTTGGAGTGGGAAGCTCCAAGGGGTGACCCGAGCGTAAGACGGTCTCCCAACCGTCTTACGTCTCCTCAACAACCATACGTCACCAACCACAACCTCCAACATCCACAATGAAACATGCATATACAAGGTACCAAATTAGACATGTCATACAACATCGAACCATATTAAGACAATAACCACATGCTTGACAATAAACCAACCAATTGAGTAATACACCCCCAAATCATGTTATAATGCAATAATTGAGATTATTGATACGGCTATCGTGTACCTATCAAAGATAAACCAACTGGCCTAAACTAATATAGCTAGGAAAGTCGGGTCGAATCCACAGGGAGGCAAGATA
>VHZZ01003295.1:38855-49098 GCA_009801015.1 Silene noctiflora
TTGTAGAATCTTGCGATTCTACGATCCGATTCTACCGATTCGATCCTACCTTCCCTATCGATCCAAAGTAGAATCCCGATCCTAACAACATTGCTGGCTCCATCTACATCTAACTCCAACACTAGATGTTCTATAATTAGCTGATGGTGTTTTAATTTTTACTTGTGAGTACCCTAGATTTTAACTTCTTGTCTTTTCTCCTGATTTGATAACTGGCATTTTGAACAAGGAAGGATTCTGCGGTTTGTACTGATGTTAAAAGTTGATGTAAAAATGTCAGAATCAATTGCTCTCGTAGCACTTAAAAACTTCCCCAGCCTTCTATTTTGTGATCAGCACTTTGTAGTATTGGTGCCGTATTGGTGCCAGCTCTTGTAATAGAAAGATTCAAACCACCGCGATTTTGAAAAAGGAAGTAACCATAAGACACAGACGAGAGTTATACTGTTAAATAGTTCCAAAACTTTATATTTTATGGAACATGGTCAAACCTTTTATTAAAGGGCTGAACTCTGAAGACATGAAAAGTGGGCTGGGACTCACTGGGAGAACTGATTAATTATAGTATCACGAAAGACATACTACTAACCTTTGTGAATTGTGAATACCAGGAAGCTAGTTGTTGCCCTCCCTACTACTGTCTCCCGTATTCATTTGTGGTTTTCCAAATTGTTACCCCTGTCTTCTCGCACTTACCCCTTCACTATTTTATCCTCTTCCTTTCCCGGCCATCACCGCACACTGCCCCCTTTGGGCACTTTTCCCTTTTACGGCCACCACGTCCGACAACTCGAGTTGCAACCAGCCACAATATTCAAGACCCAGACACCATTCCGTCTCTCTCGTTCCTTCTCTACCTTATTTTCAAAAAAATGCCCTCCTGCATTCATTCTCTATTTTTCATCGAGTCCCCTACCTTGACCATCAGTCACTGTCCATCCTCCCGCATCACCTTTTAACTATAACTGGGGCAGTGGGGCCTACTTATGCAAATTTTACATTCCAACCATAATAATTTCTCCATTATGCAGTACCACTGCTTACCGGCTTACCCTTTATCTTAGGCATTGTTTCAGTTGTATCGGAAATTATCTCGGCTTCAAGATTTGTTTTTAGAACTGTAACTGCATTGCAATTAAGTGAAAAAAAAGTTAAAGAGGTTATTATAGAAAATCCTCGAAACTCAGGGTCTCTTGAAAAACTTCCCCTGTATAATTTCATTTGACTTCTTTCTAGTCATGTTAGGATTTATATCTTTTGATTTTGCTGCTAACGGTTTCTATTCCTTTCGTGCAGAAAAGAAGCTTGACGAGTCTGAAAAAAGCTGCATATGTTCATGTTCAATATTGTAAGGGTTTTCTCTGCCATTTCCTCTACCTGGTGCATCGTTTACACGTCGCTGAAACAATGATTGCATTGCCTTTATTAGAAATTAATCAAGGTTGACAAGACTCGTACTATCCTGATTTGCTAGGAATCGTCCATCAATGTATTTTATAACTCATTTGTCATTGTCGAGTTTTTGTGATCGCTTTTGTGTATCATTATTATGGTTCAGCTGCAATGTATAGTTTGGAGGAAGAAACTTCTGGTCATTGGGTTCTCTCTTAAATACAGCCTTTTTTTTTTTTTTTTTTTTTTTTTTTTTTTTTTTTTTTTTCGGTCCTTTCCTATTTTGGTTTGTGTATGTTATTTTTGTACTCTCCTTGTGCAAACATTGAATTTTTGGAATTACATGATGTATAAGAGACATCCACGGCAATGGCCAAAGAGACTACTGTATTAATGAATCTTGATTCTCTTGGACGACAGCACAACGGCCTTGCGACCGAGTTGTGTGCCTAGGAGATGATTAGTCTCCGAAAGACTCCGAGAGATTCAATATGTTTAGATGTAAGAATGTGCTTGATAGATTCTTCCAAGGCCGATTATGGCAAGCTATGACCGACAGTAGGCTTAAGGTTATATTGGTCCATTTGGTGCTATAGACTTCGTTGAACTGAACCCCTCCGATCCTATTATTCACGAGGATAACTCTCCGGGGCTTGTGACCAGCTTGAGTCTCTGGGCTTGCCTCCTCACCTCGATCACGTCTCATCTAAGTGTCTTATCGCCCCCGCTCCCACATATAGCACTAGAAAAAAGGTAATTCCAATAGCATGAAAGCATTGATTGGCGATCACAGTTTGTTGTGCTTAAAAATCACAAGAGTAATAATTACTACTATTACTACTACCACCATGAAAGACTCGTTGCACGTATGGGCTGTAATAACTCCTGCTGCATTCCTACTTTTCCATGATTACCATAATTTTTCACCTATATAACACCCACACATTTCTGAGAAAAGAAGACAGATAAATACGTAATTCATCGAAGTAAAAGGGTTGTTTACCGTCTCTTCTCTCTATTATCTTCCTCCAATTGGGCTGTGCGCTATTCAATAGTGCTTTAACCTTCCATGGAGAAGCCTATCATCATCTTTCTCCTCCTCTCAATTCTCCACTTCTCGCTTTCCCAAAGCAGGGCTGAGCCTGTCGGATCTCAGATCAGGGTCGTTGGCTCTGTTTACTGTGACATTTGCTCTAATAACACATTCTCATCCCACAGCTACTTCATTCCAGGTAACATTTGTACAGTACAGAGTTGTAGATTTTAGTGAACAATAACTTCTTTCGTTACCCGAAATCACCATGTCATTAAGGTAGACTACACTCTTATAAAAACCAACATTATTAAGTTTTAAGTTAAACTTGAAAAACTAAAACGTCATATAAAACAACGAGAGCATGATAAGTACTTTTTTTTTTTTTGTTACCAGGAGCGGAAGTAAAAATCGAGTGCAAGTTAAGGGCAACAGCAGAAAGAACAACAGAAGAAATAACATTATCAGTGAACAGAAGAACAAATAAATTAGGAATGTATCAGATGGTGATAACAGGAGTAGATGGGATAGATTGTGCCAAGGAAAGAGCTGTTGTCTCACTTTGTAGGGCCACTTTGTTAAGGACAGCCCCATCATTTGGCAAATGCAATGTGCCTGGTTTAAACACTACATCTGATGTTGTTTACTTTAAGTCTAGTGAACAAAATGTCTGTATTTATGGGCTAGGTGCTCTTAACTTTAGACCTTCTAGGGTAAACAAGGCTTTATGTGGAAAGTAATTAGTAACTTCTTGTAAGGGCAGTTGATTATGTATCGAGTTCAACGGTCTTATTAATGGTACGGACTTACTGCAAGTAAGCCAAACCAAAAAAAAAAAATGACCGATTATATTTTTATTTCAGTAATCTGATACGGAGTATTTAGATCTTTGGTATAGTGTATGAAACTTTCACAACTCTCCATGCTGCTTTCTCGTTGAACGGGGACAATTTTACCATCATCGGTATAAACAATCAGTAAAATGGCACTGTTTATACTGAAAATGGTTCCTGGTTGTCCTGCTTTATATTTGGATTCAGGGTCACTGGTAACAACACAGACGGGGTAGATTTCGATGGGATTTACGACCAAGAACGATTGCTGATAGGGCGGGGGCCTACCATGTGTGGAATAGTGGAGTTCTGAGATCATGAACGATTCAATGTTAAATGCTACCCCTGTTATATCATACTACATGTTACTGCTGTTCTGAAAGTAAATTGCACAGGTATTCTTCATTAGCAGTGAATGCAACAATATTACTCTGCGGTTTCTGTTGTGACCATGAACTCTGTGGAACTATTTTAATTGTCATACAATCGACAATATCAGTCATTTTTCGAAAAATCCTTTTATCTATCCGAATGTATAGATGTTATATTCGACACGAACATCAATAGCAAAATATAAATAGGCTGGAGTAATATGAATCCCTTAATATTCAGGACATTCAGTTCATATATCAGCACACATTACAAGCTGACAGAAAACCGAAAACAAAGTACAGTTAAAACTTCGTCATAAACTATACTCTTCCATTGATGCAGGGGATGCAATTTCCAACATCTCCACTTGCTGCATCTCAATCATAAACACCCATATAAACCCCTCCCTATAATTTTCAGACTTGTCCGAAAATCAAACTCTTAAAAAATACTCCGTATTAAAAAGAAAAACAAGAAGGGCGGTATGTATCAGCAGGAAATCTGAGATTTCTGAGGGATCAGATCAGTAGGCTGTAAGAAGGAATACTTGAAGCTGACTGATTTGCCTTTCGTGATCGGACGACCGCTGTTAATAAGACAACTGTCACCTTTCACCTGAAGGACACCTGGGTTTACTGGTTTCACGGTGCTGAAACCGAGACACCTGAGGTAAACACGCGACTGCGCGCACGGGCAGTTATTGGTGATGATCACCTGGTATTCTGGTTGCCCTTCTATTGTATTTCCTGTTCTTTTTGTTGTCACTTTGATGTTTGATATCCCACATTTGTATGAGTAACCTGTCATTGTGCAAATGTAGTAAAGAATAAGTTATTTTCATGACTTACCTAATACTTAACTACACTCTACTAGCTTTAGTCATAGAAATTAAGTTTGATTTAGATGAAGGGAGTAGCGACGGATTTTGATCCGAAAAATAAAAAACAGCTATATACTTGGTTGTGACGAAAAATAATTGTGACATCTCACAAGTCAAAATACGTACCCCTTTTTAACATTATTTTAACAGACTGTGAGACGTTATAAAATAAGTTCAAAACCCGAGTTTTTTAAATAGATAAACGATACGAACCGTGTTGGCAAAGAAGGGAGAAGAAGACAAGTGAAAGAAAGACAATGTTGAGAGTTGGTGCCATGTTTTTGATGCTAGTAAGTAGCAACTCTTGAGAATAAGGAATGGAATTTTCTTGGAAATATTAGGAGTATATTCTTAGTTTTTGTGTGTTTTTGTTTGTATGTTTGTGTATATGTAAACTTAAGAGGTTGAATATATATAGAGGTAGGACTTGGGAGTAGACAGTATAAAGGGATGTGATATAGGAAGGTTACAACATGGCTTAGCCTCAGAAGAAGGCGACAATTGCGCTATTTAACCACTTGTCATTTGTGACTTGGGGATAATGTATCAACCGTACACCCTTAGTATGGTGTGACCCTTCCTATGGTGTGACGAATAAAAAGTATCACACTTTATGATAAATATATTATTATTTTTTTGTTAAATAGCTACTACTTTTAAAAGAGTTATTTTACAATAAGAAAAATAATTAATTTTAACGTAAAATGATCACTTTCTATATATTCCTATCAATAAAAGTATTATAGTATAATTTTTGCTTCATAAATAATGCTTGCTTCTCCTATGTTCTTGTACAATATCAACCTATATTCTTATTTCTTAATTATTCTTTGGTCAAACCCTCACCAATTTCTTCCTTAATTAATGCTACGCTTTCTCTTTTTTCAATCCCATGTTTTGTCTCTTGCTGGTTGCTTGTATCGACATAATCATGGACTTAGTTTTTATCTTTTTTTTATCATTTTATTTAAACTTTAGCTGTACTCTCGTCGCTTGAATAAATACCTGTAATAAATACAAGTAAAATATTTGGGTGACGTTATAAAAAGAGTTAATCTAATTGATAGATTTTATGACTACTTAAATATATAAGAATTTTATTACTATCCCGAAACAGATTATAAGAATAATCGATAAGGGATAGTGGGATACAAGATGAAGAGTCAAAAAAATACTCTCCCAATGACTCGATTTTAGTTGGTAAATCAATTTGGTATTCTCGATTAAGGAGAAACATGCGGATTCAAAGAACGAGAGCACGGTACCGTACTTTAATCACTTGAAGAAATGTACTTTAATGATTTAATCTCCATGTTGTTAAAGCAGGAAAGAGAGGAGTGGTTATCAAGTTTAGTTAATTTAACGCATAATCTCAATACCATAATCATAATTAACAAGTTAATCTTGAATCTCAAGACATAATTTTAACAAATAAATCACAATTAGAAGAATAATTAAGAAAGAGTGAGGATAGGTATAAACCGTACGCCGTACTGTATCAGTCCATGTCTTACTCCTAATCAGGTGGTGGTAGAAAGGTTAAAGAGAGATTAATTAAACATTTTGTGTAATTAATGTCGATTAAAGTTGATCACAAATACATGTGTAGTTGTGGAAGTCGATTTATACAAATATATTGTATAACCATCAGGTTAAGGGTTCGATTCTTAATTCCTTACCCATAGAAATGAAGTACACTTTTTGACCAAAGGTGGTTCTTGTTTATAACCTTAGTTTGAACTTCGTCAACATCAAAATCGCCCTTGTGACTCTCTTTACTAATAAATCACTCTCGTGATTTTCATAAATATCATGAAAATTTGAAATAATAAAGCACTTTTTCAAATTTTAGTGACATATTTATTGTCAAACTTTCTATTTAAGTTATCTTTAAAATTAGAAAACCCGGGAAAAAAATTGTTAAAACGGTTAATTTTCTTGTATACACAAAAAACAAGCATATTGTAAAACAAGTTAGTTTTGTGCTTACATTCTTACTAATACAAATCATGAAATTTGACGATCATCGTATCTAAAAAAGTCATTGTTTTAACTTAATTTGATTGAAATACTACCCACTATTTAAATGAGTACTTGATGATCGTATTTAATTATGGTATAAAACCGTCTTATATAAACCAGTAACAGAGAAATAATTAGGAAGAGGTTAGTTGAATAAAGTGGGTCGTTGCAACTTTCAGTTGGGAAGTGGGCAACGACATGTGCGTCTAATACGCATGTCATGTGGCCACTGGGTAGTGCACATGGAGTTTTATAGGTCATACTGTTTGTACATGTTCATATTACATATTCTTATTGATGACGGGCATATCCGTCATAAGTTGAAGACGGATTAAGTAATATCTAAGTGGGTAGATAAGACAAAAGCAGAATACTATTTCTAAGTATTTTGCTTTTGTCTTATCTACCAACTTGTGTATTACTTAACCCGTCTTCAACTTGTGACGGATATGTCTTACTCTATTCATATACTCCTACTTCGATGATAGTTGCCCACTTATTGTATGCCTTATCGTTTAAATGCGACTTGTGTGGTGCTCTTACCGTCACCAAACACCATCTATGCTATTCTATTTTGTCTGCAGACAATTGAGTACATTTGATTGTCACTTAACCAACTAATACCGTCTCACGATAAGATTATCGTATAGTAAACTGCTCTGTAGTGGGTACATAAGTGAGATTTTTAGTCGGATTGGTTTGTTTTATACAAAAATAGCATAACTTGGTATGGTATTTCAAGTAAGCAACAATCATGAGTAAAATTGTTGTATGAAATGCAAAGGTCGATCTCATTTTATACAATGTACTCTATCCGTCTTAATCAATATGTCATGTTTGTTATGTTAGTATATAGCAATGATAAATTTGTTTCATCAGACGACGATGCTTTGACGTATGTAAACTCAATTATTCAATACAATGATCGATATCTAATTCGAAATTTCGGCGCCAAAACTAAAATATACTGCCCTACATGCCATGTTCATGATTTTTATTTTGGTGACAATGCCATGTTCATGAATTTGAATAAAAAGACAATGGAATGACAGTAATCTCCACCTTCATCGTCAATACAACAAACAAATGCTGATGGTTGGGTCAACTAATAATATTAGGTTTAAGTTTTCAAGTCTTCCTACTAGGCTCGGTGTTGACGGATGATAAAACTAAAATAGACGCGTGCTTTTAGGCTTTTAGGACACACATTAAAAAAAAAAGTATTATAAATTAATAACATCAAAATCTCTTGATTTTTGAAGTCTAAACATAAAATCCGTTATCATGCCCATGGATTTATAATTTAAAATCCGTTATCATGCCCATGAATTCATAAATGAGAGCAAAATCGTTGCACACATAATATAATTAGTCTTGGTGATAATTTAATCATGAGACGTACTATTTTATCTCATGAAATTAGCATATAAATACTTCATAACTCAATAAGAAGTGTCACATTTCTCATTCATATTCTAAACTCATTTGATAGCGAAAATGACAACTTAATGCCCGCGACTCAACGACTTAGAATACACGTTACTCCTTTTGTTCTAAGAAGTTATTCATTTCTAATTATGAAAAAAGTAAATAAATGACTGAAACGAAGGTAGCATTTTGCTCTCAAAAATCAATCAACTTAGCAAGCGATAGAAGACTTGAGAGGAACAATGTCGAAAGGTGTGACAAACGCGAACTTAAAAGTGACGGGTAAACCGTGAACAATTGGTTTACCACCATTAATTAGGCATTTGTTCCCTTGAACCTTAAAAATAGAAGGATTAATAGGCAAGTATGATGCAAATCCTGTGCATTTTACGTACACATTAGACTGTGGACAATGACATGCATTTGATATTGCTACATTCCATTCTGGTGCTCCCTCCACCACTTTTCCTGTTTTTGTTATGCTCACTTTGATGTCCGAAACCCGGCATTGGTGTGCGTATCCTGTCAAACACGACAAATTCTCGTATAAGACAATCTTATGATAATATTCTTATTACAAGAATGACCTATATATAAGGGACACTACAAGAAATAACAAAATGGCCACTACTTTTAGAGACCGTTTGAGATCAGTCGCCAAATTGTCGGCCAATTCTTGTATTAGATAATCTTATGATAATATTACGTAGTTTTCTTTTAAGATTGTAAGTCCTGGTCATACAGGACAATTGTACTCCTAAGTAAGTACATTGGTCATATACTTATAATATAGTGAGACGGTTTTACAAGAGACTAACCTTTAGTGAACACGAACATGAACAAGACGAAAAAGACAATTGCTGAGAAAACCTTCATTGAACCCATGATTTTAAATTGAAGAACTTTGTGATGTATTTTTTTGGTTTCTAGTTGCTGATTTATACTCAAAATATAATTGAATGCCTATATATACAGAAAATATGTGCTATAATGTTATTGATACAAATTGGACATAATATAATCATATGTTTATACTTGCCAAAACAAATTATTCCGAGTAATTTACTAGGTTGATTTATTTTCTTGCAGATTTGTATCATGATTTTGTGAGATTACATTCATATACTCGCTGCGTCTCAATTATTTGGTTATCTTTTTCATTTTTTGTAGGGAGTGTTTTAATCGAAGGTTACAAATAATTGTGATGGATGGAATACAACCATGTTTGGTAACAACATATTGAGCGAAATTAGTAGATTCCGGCGTAATTAGTAGTTTGACCAAGCAATCTTCTATTTTTATGTGTTTGGTAAACGGCGGCGTATTCTGATAGCACATTGGTCGGAATCTACTGTTTTTCAATATGCTGTAAATAGCAGTATACTAGTTTGACACCCGTGCGTTGCAACGGGTAATTAACTTAGTTATAATTTTGAATCCTATGTCTAATTTTGTTTACATATGATTAAAATATCCTTTTCAAAATAAAATAAAATATAAAACACTTTGTTAATGAAAAATCAAAATAAAATAAAAATATAAAACACTTTGTTAATGAAAAAAGGTTGTAAGGCTTAATATTTGTATGTTATTGTTGTGACAGACGTACTATTATAAGAGTACTCGAAGACAATACTTGAGAGACTCAAAATTTTTGGATTGATACTGAAGTTCAACGATACTCTTATTTATAATCATGAGATAACTCAACCTTATGATAGTCTGTTAATGTGGGACAATTCAACTATTTATACGTARTATATATTCATCACACCTACATTATTTTTCAATGTGGGACAAATAATACACTTAGAAGTACACAATATTTTTCGCACCTAATTCGACATCAAACCCAGTTTAATAATAAGCAAATATTATACTATCTATTAATATTTGTACGTTTTTTTTTTCCTATTTTCTTTATCATAATTAAAATATGTGCAAATATTATACTATCTATTAATATTCGTATGTTTTTTTTATATTTTTTTTTATCATAATTAAAATACTCCCTCTTATCATCTATTTTCTTCCCTATTTCCTAAAACGGATTATTAAGGTTTCTTCCCTATTTCCTTTTCTAGATGATTTGTGTGGTCCAAATTCATTTATATGTGGGGTAGTGTGTTTTGTGTGGTTCAAATTCATTTCTTTACAAGTATTTCTTTTGCAAAAAGTAAAGGGGAAGAAAATAGAGGATATGAGGGAGTATGTGCAAATGATATGAAATCTGTACTCTAACGATAGCATTTTTTTTTATCCGTATGTCTTTTTTTTTTTTTT
>VHZZ01003297.1:64653-75149 GCA_009801015.1 Silene noctiflora
TATCCCGAAGAGCTATTTCGCCGGAGATTTCGCATGCACAAGTATCTATTCATGCACATAGTTAATGCTCTATCTGCCAATGATCGTTTTTTCCAACAAAGTGCCGACGGTAATGGGAGACCTAGTTTCTCACCATTACGGAGATGCACGGCTGCTTTAAGAGTCCTAGCATATGGTACGTCTACTGATTCAGTAGATGAATATTTGCGTATGAGCGATACATCCGTATGGGACTCTCTCATATCTTTCGTCGAAGGTGTAATCAGCTAATTTGGGAACGAGTATCTACGCAGGCCCAACCCTCAAGATTTACGAAGGTTACTTCATATGGGGCAAACTCGTGGATTTCCTGTTATGTTGGGTAGCATTAACTGCATGCACTGGTAGTGGAAAAATTGTCCCACAGCATGGGCGGGACAATATGCCGGGAGAAGTTCAAAGCCAACTGTCATTTTGAAGCGGTCGCTTCGTACGATTTATGGATATGGCATGCCTTCTTCGGTACACCAGGTTCGCTTAATGATATTAATGTTCTTTAATGTTCTCCACCCTTTAATGACGTTTTAGTAGAATCTGCCCACCTGTTAATTTTTCGGTTAATGGTACGGAGTATAATATGGGATATTATCTTGTTGATGGTATATATCCGGGTTGGGCAACATTTGTTAAAACAATTAATGCGCCACAAATTAAAAAGCATAGGTTATTTGCAACTCGACAAGAGAGTTGTCGAAAAGATGTAGAACGTGCTTTCGACGTCCTACAAGCTCGATTTCCGTTATCAAACGCCCTTGTCTTCTTTGGGATCGAGCTAATATGAGGAACGTTCTTATGGCTTGTATTATTATGCATAATATGATAGTTGAAGATTAATGAGAAACCTATCTTAACTATGAAAACATAATCGCAGAGTTCAAAGAATATAATTCGACTTCAGCTAGAGATGATCTGTATGAATATCATCGTCTTGGAAGATCACCTCAAGAACGATTTGTAGAAATTCATGGCGAGATTCATGATCGTGCCACTCATATCGCTCTGAAAAATGATCTAGTTGAGCATATTTGGCAAAACTTCTGTAACTAAAATTAGTCTCGATTGCATTTATTATTTCGTAGTATTATCTGTTTTTTAATATCATTTTTTTAATTATGTATGCGGTTTTTTATATGTTGAATCATGTTTTCAATAAAGTTTATTTATCGTCAATAAAATTTTAACTCGATTTTTTTCTTTTCTAAAATTACACCATAAAATTAATTTACTTAACATATTTTAGTAGTTTTTATTTTATTAAAATGACAAAAATAACTTAGTTGTAGTATGTTAGTAAATAATAATTGTAAATGTAAGAGAGAGGTTTTTACGGGGTAGTGAATGTGGTAAATGATTGGAAATGTTGGAAAGTGGAAAAATGATTTGGTTGGTAACCTAGGCCGTGATATTCTGCTTGGGTGTGTGAAAGTGGGCCAAGATTAATAAGGTGTGATTAAGAGGAAAAATTTTGGTGACCCGATTAAGTCGACCTTCTGCTTGGTGATGGTCTTAGGAGAAGGTCTTTTAAAAGTAGTTTGAGACCTTGGCAGCGACTGCAGCCTTCTATTGAAATCTTGTGCAATAATCATGTAAGTTGAATTTGATAACATAGTCTTGAGTCTTTCTATTACAGACTTAAACCTATAGATGGTGTTAACGGCTTACTCGCTCAGAGTATCCCACCAACAACCAACGAATGACTTAGATAACTCCTATTTTCTCTGATTTCATCTGTCTGTATTTTTTAACGCAACCATTTTGTACAGGTCGCTTTTCTCTAAACTGATGACCAGCTCTTCTACCCTGCTATACACACAAGGACGAAACTATTCACAGAGCTTTTTAGTTTCCCTTTTAGCACGATATATTTCATAAAGTTAACTTGATGCTTGCGGATATGAACCATGCATGGAGAGCACAAATCAGTGAGACAACATCTATTACGAGAAGTGATGAAATATCTTACAAAAAGATGAACATCCACATCATTGGTTTGCATAAGAGTATTAATATGAATATTTGGGATAATTGTATTAGGTCGATGGATGATTTTTATGTATCACAATTCCATTCAAGCTGTCAAATTTTCCCATCAGCAATTCTTAAATATGAATGTGTTTTGTACTCTTTGTCTGTGAATCGACTTTCTTCTTGTTTTTTTGGGATTGCAGCTGCCATATTGCCGTTTGACAGAGGCAACTAAAAGTTGGAATACATACACAATCTTATTCATGAAATAGACGAAAGCATAAGATCAAAAGCTATGAACTTTCAACTCAAAACGTTAATAATGTCGGAACTAATAATGTCAAAAGTAATTGTTCGACAACTAAAATTACAAGTCTGAAAGTGTTATTGCAGACGATGCAGTCTGTCGCGGTGGCTGCAGATACTTATAAAGAGTAATTTTGTTAGCAACTTAACTACTATCGTGTTCAATACCTCTACAAGACGGGTAAATGTTTGCTAACGGAGAGTCATTTCGAAGCCGCACCTGTAAAAACAAAAAAAATTACATTATTATAAAAAGCATTTTTAATTGTATAATATATCAAAATAATATTAAAATTTAATTGATTGTAACTTACCCATACAAAATGTTTAGCTGAAACAACCAAAACTATTGTTACGATTTTCTTTGAACCGTTTTGTACTATGCCCAAGACTTTAAGTGGTAAAAATGTCCAGCAGTAAGTTGAAGACAAAATCACAAAAATCACATCATAACGGTTTGATATAAGAAGTCTGAGCCCAACTTCAAACCAATTATCTTCGGAGAGTGCAAAAGGGTCCCAAAGCGATATCATCATTATAAATTTGGCAATCTCTCGTTCATCTCCACATACATCTACATAATATTGTTTATTAACATTTAGTTCATCCAACAAATCACGTCAAACCTTCGCCCATTCATTTTCATTTCCATAAATCTCATGAGCAATTGCTCGGTACCCACAGTGACCATTGCCTTTGACATTCACACAATCTGTTATGTAACGTGAAAAATAATCAGCAATTGTATTTGGATATGGGAAGGGTGTACATGACTTATTGTCCTGTATTTTCATAAAAATAGTACTAAGCAAAACTATACAGTATTTTAAATACAAATTCATATTAAAAATAAAATTTTATTAACCTGTGAAAACGACATAGAAGTTGTAGGAGTGTTGACTGGCGCTGTAGAAGTAATAGGAGTCTTGACGGGTGTCGTAGAACTAGTAGGATTGTCAATTGTTACTATAGTTTTTGCTTTCTTACGACTTGTTTTTGGAAACATATTGTCAACATGCTCCCAATGTGATGGATTTCTTGAAACAGAAGTCTTTTTTCGGTCGCTCTTTTGTCTTTTTATCTCCCGGGTCAACTATATTCGGAGGGTGCAACAAAAATCAGAAACTTTTCGCATCACTTCTACGTTGCCGGATGATAAGGCATCATCTGGAAGTATACGTAATCTATTTTGCTCGTGAAGTTCTCTAGTATAATTGTCGTTCCCGTTGTTTTTATCCTCCGTCGCAGTGCAAAAAGTCCTCCGGAATTGGTGGACTGAATCTAGTTTAATACACTTATTTGTCCAATTTACAAATATATTTAAATAAGATTATTACTAACAACAACAATAACAATATCAATTAATAGTCGTACCTTTATTGACTAAATCAATAATCTCGCATACACAAGGTAGACCATGAGTTGTCTTCAATGCAAAATTATTATAATTTATTTTTTTCAGTAGATCATCAAGAATTCTAATCGCGATGTGAGTCACATTATGAGTTAATCTTTGATAAACAGGCATAGCTTGAGTAAGATGAAGACGAATAATCTTTGAATGTGCAAACTCCTCTTTAATTTCGTGATATTGAAGGTTCACAACATGGTGAATTGTTTCAAATACTGTGTCGAGTCCACCAACAGAAGTTCCTAACAAGCGTTTAAGTGATGCATGTGCTCCCTCAACCCTTTGACCATCAACAATATAAATAAGGTACTAATAATCACGAAACAAAATTAAAATACATATAATGTAAATTATATTACCTGTTTGTAGTAACATTACCAAAGTGCAATAATGTAACACCCCCATACTCCGAGGCACCTTACCAAGGACTACCTCCGAATACAGGGATGCTACCATATCGGTTTCCTGAGGCAGTGAACATCATAGTAACCATAATGAAACATTATAAAAATAAATATAAGTTAAGTGGATGCAAAACTCTCAATAAAATGGAGTACAAATCCAACTAAAACAAATGTGATACTAAATATAGTCTGCGGAAGCTAAGACAAAACTCGTGAGAATCCACCCTGCTAACCTCGCCGCGTAGTCAACAACCATCATCGTCATTACCTGCTAAAACAACTGCTCACCATCCCCGAATGGATCACCACAGTTTTTAAAACAATAACGGGGTCAGTCAACTGAATAACTATATACAATAAATAATGTAAACAGAATGAAACAACACGACACCACCAACATCATCATCACCACACACCACACATCAAGTAACCGACTACACACCGAAGTATGTAGCCCTGCTAGTGGAAGACCGCAGCCAACCACCTAACCACCCACAATAACCCAAGTCCCTTAATGTTCACATCCCTCCTGCGCTAAGAGAACGCAGGAGGCGAACAATGGGGTTGAGACCACCTCTCACAATGGCTCAAAAAATCACAATACCGATCACATCACAATCACACCCCAACTCAATAAAGACTTACCCTTACGATTACGGTCTTATGATGCGTGAAAACCCCAACAAAACGATAAAGATGCGCCGCGGAATGAAGGATTAGAAGGAGGAGCAGTAAACGATGTCTAGGTTTTTGTTTGAAAAGTGAAATAACGATTTAATGCTTCTCGTTCTAATATTTATAATTTCCGCCAAAAACCCGACACGAACCGGACTCTCGGTCGAGTACACGATACTCGACCGAGTGCAATGCACTCGACCGAGTACACGCCACTCGATCGAGTACTCTGCACTCGCCCGAGTCCCAATTCCTAGAACACTGACAGACTAACACAGATGGGCACTCGGTCGAGTACCCTGTACTCTGCCAAGTGTCCTAACACTAAAACCACGAGTATTACAATCTTCCCTCCTTAAAAACGAACTTCGTTCCCGAAGTTCAAACCATACAACCAAAACACAAACACCAAAACTGACAACACTACCATACGATCGACACATAACTAAAACATAGCGCAACTTAACTCAAAACTCTATAAAAACACTTGCGATTATCTCCTACCCCCCTAAAAGAAACAAGGTTACGTCCCCGTAACCAACCATACCTGATCAAACAGATGCGCATACCTCTCCTTCTTCTTATCCTCGGCTTCCCAAGTCGTCTCCTCAACACTATGATTGGTCCAAAGTACTTTCTGTAACACTGTCTCACCATTTCTGGTCTTTCACACCTTACGTTCTAGGATTTCCTTTGGTACCTCCACATAAGCCAAAGACTCATCCAACTCTATGGTCTCTACCTTTAAGACATGGGAAGGATCACTAACATACTTCCGGAGTTGTGATACATGGAAGACATTATGCACCCACTCCAGAGCACCCCTCATAGGTGACATTTTCAAAAGAACTTTGTCACCCACCTGAAACTCGATATCCCGGCGATGCAGATCAGCATAGCTCTTTTGTCGATCTTGAGTTGCTTTCATCTTCTGTCGTATCAACCTCACTTGATCAATCATATCCTGTACCATCCGTGTTCGCAAAACCACAGCCTCATCACTGTCGTCCCAACAGATCTGACTCCTACACCCCCTCCCATACAAGGCTTCGAACGGTGTCATCCCAATGCTAGTGTGGAAACTGTTGTAATAAGAAAAATCAATCAGATCCAGTCTATCCTCCCAGCTACCACCAAACTCCATGACACAAGTCCTCAACATATCTTCTAACATCTTAATGGTCCTCTCGGTCTGACCATATGTCGTCGGATGAAAAGTTGTACTCATCTTCATGGTTGTACCCATAAACTCTTGCAATTCTTGCCAAAACTTTGATATGAACCGCGCATCATGATCCGACACAATGTCCTTTGGTACTCCATGAAGGCGAATCATATTCTTTCTATACCCATTAGCCAACTGAAGTTTATTCCAAGTGTCCTTCATTGGAATGAAGTGAGCCCAACTTGGTTAGTCGATCCACAATTGGCTCGACTTGTCGCGAGTCTCCAAATTATAATTTTTATCTACTACAAACTTTAACAATAGCAAGGGTAAGTAGGGGTCGATCCCACAAGGAAGGTCTATTATCGATTTAAATGTGTGCAATTGTAAAGTAACAAATATGGGGGTTTTGATTTGATGATTAGTCTAGCAACTAATGTAATAAACTAAAGCAATAAAAATGTAAAATGATGTAAATAAAGAAAATCAAATAAATATGAGAAAAGCTCTTGGACCAAGTAATTTCCACCAACTAGTTATGAATTGATCATTGACTCTCTTTAATCTATCTAAGTGTTGAATACTTTGCYATGAAGATAAAGACTTCTAATTCCACATRAGAYTAGTTATAAGCTACAAGCGTAAACAAATAACCCTTACACTATTGTCAATTTAGTCAAGCGCTTAATCGTATCAACAATGTARAATAAAAACGATGGAATTAGCAAAGACGAACTAATGAAGTAAACAAGCGATGCTTCACTATAATTCATACAAGTTTAATCCTTATAACTCAACAACGATGAAAGCATACTAATTGATGAATTGTATTTGCTACAATGAAATAGATAAACATACAAAAGATTCATTCACCTAATTCTAGCAAAGGTTAATTAACTAAAAGCAACTAGTTGATCACTCTAGATGAATAATTAACAAACCAAAATATTAAACCAAATTAAACTTGATATTCAACGACAAAATATAAATAGAATGAGAGTCTTACAATTCAATAACTAGCTTGACTTCAAAGACTTGTTCCAAGATAACAGAACTTAGCTCTCCATACAAAATGACTAACTAAATATAAAATGTTTTATGTAAACTAACGATTGAGACTAAGAGAGAAATATGAGAAATGTAAAACTAGAGAATGAGAAGTATGTGTGATGTGTGTTAGAATGATCCTAAGGTCGGAGTAAAGGCCTCCTTTTATAGTAATTCTAGGATACAAACGTAAACAACCCTAGGAGAATCCGAGGCACTTAAAGACACCCAACCCCAATCGGGGACGCAACTTTCCAGATTAATAAACTTAAATGGCCATAATAAATGGCCATCCAATGAATCACATTGAAGCGTCTTAATGCACCCGGTAAATGCCTCTTATGTGTGGAATATGATTAACATCCAATGTTTGCATTTCCACAAAGTTGCTTGGACTTCCTTTATTGRGCTTCAATTCTMATTTCTTTACATTTTGYCTTGCATGAATATTTGGGTTATTTCCTTGACATGTGATCATTTCTTTCACCATTTTTAGCTTGCATGATCAAGTGTGATCCAATCTAATTTCCTCTTAGCTTGTGAACTCGATGTTTTCTCTCTTGACGGGATTTAGCAAACGAAAGCTATAATTCCTACAAATTACACTAAACGCATGCAAAACATCTAGAACACGGGATGAGCTCAACTAAACACTAATAGTAGTGAAATAAGCATAAAAACTGAGCTAATATAGGGAAAATAAACATGTATAAAATGGTCTAATAAACAATCACCCAAATCATGTTGTTGCCTTGTCGAGTCCTCGGTAAGCCCACATTGAAATCCATAAAAATGGACTTCTACTTCCACTCAGGTACCTCAAGAGACTGGATCTTACCCTGAGGTCGACGCTGCTCTCCCTTAACTCGCTGACAGGTAAGGCATCTAGCTACAAACTCCGCTGTCTCCCTCTTTATCCCAGGCCACCAGAAAGTCTTCTTAAGATCTTTGTAAAGATTATCACCACCAGGATGCACTAAATAAGGTGTACAGTGAGCCTCAGTCATGATCATCTTCCTCAACTCAGCATCACTAGAACACACCATCTACCATCGAACCTCACACTCCCATCAGTATGAACTGAAAATCTCGAATCTGTCCTTTTTTCCACCCCATATCTCCACTCTCGAATCTTAGGATCATCAGCTTGCTTAACCCTGATCTCATCATAAACCGGGGGCTCCACAGTCAAGTCCCCAAGAGTATCCCCTTTCCTGATCATATGAATTCTCATCCGGTTCACCTTCTCTCTAAGTCGCATGAGTGACATAGCAGTGCATCGAGAATGCACACTCTTCCGACTTAATGCAGCAGCAACTACATTAGCCTTCCCCTCATGATACACTATCTCCATTTCATAGTCGCCGATCAACTCCATCCACCTCCGTTGTCTCATATTCAACTCCTTATGGGTGTAAATGTACTTCAGACTCTTATGATCTGAAAACACCTTAAAGGTTGCCCCATAAAGATAGTGTCTCCAAATATTCAGAGCAAAGACCACGACACCCAATTCCAAGTCATGAGTAGGATAGTTCTCCTCATAAGTCTTCAATTGTCTCGAGGCATAAGCTATCACCTTCCCATTCTGCATCAACACAGAACCCAGCCCATTCTTAGAAGTGTCGGTGTAAACCTCAAAGTTCTTGCTCCCTTCTGGCAAAGCTAAGTCAGGAGTTGTAGTCAAGTGATGCTTTAAGGTTTGGAACGATGTCTTACAATTGCATCCCAGTGAAATCAGTTCTCCTTCCTCATAAGTGTTGTCATAGGTCGATCTATCTTCGAAAAGTCTTTCACAAACCTTCTGTAGTACCCGACTAGACCCAAGAAACTTCGTACCTCGGCCACATTCTTTGGTACCTCCCACTTGGACACCGCCTCGATCTTGGTMGGATCCACTGAAACCCCATCTTTAGAAATCACATGGCCCAGAAAGGCCACCTTCTCGAGCTAGAACTCACACTTAGACAGCTTTGCATATAACTGGTTATCACGCAATGTCTACAATACCAGTCTCAGATGCTCCTTATGCTCCTCTCTAGTCTTAGAGTAGACTAGAATGTCATCAATAAAGACAACCACGAACTGATCCAGAAACTGGCTGAAAACCCGGTTCATTAGATCCATAAAAACTGTTGGTGCATTGGTCAGTCCAAAAGGCATAACCACATAATCATAGTGCCCATATCTCGAACGGAACACCGTCTTAGGTATATTTTCGTCCCAGATCCTCAGCTGATGGTACCCCGATCTCAGATCAATCTTCGAAAACACCCCAGCCCCACTTACCTGATAAAAAAGGTCATCTATCCTTGGCAAAGGATAACTATTCTTCACCGTCACATGGTTCAGCTCCCGGTAATCTATACACAACCGTAAACTCCCATTCTTCTTTTTCACGAACAAAACTGGAGCACCCCAAGGCGATACACTAGGTCTAATGTATCCCTTCTCGATCAAGTCATCTAGCTGCTTCTTTAGCTCACTCAACTCCTTAGGACCCATACGGTACGGGGCCTTAGAGATAGGTCTCGTCCCCGGCTTCAATTCTACGCTGAAGTCGATATCCCTCTTCGGTGATAGCCCTGGTATCTTCTCCGGAAAGACATCTTCAAACTCACTCACCACAGGTATCTCCATTGTTGTAGGCTCCTCCACCCGACTATCTTTCACATGACACAAAATCATAGGATATCCCTTCCTCAAAAACGACTTTAAGGTCACAGCTGCAATAATCTTGACTTTGGGCTTAATTATAAACCCACGGTAAGACACTCTAACCCCTTTATGCCCTTTCAAAGAGACCTTCTTTTGATGACAGTCAGTGGTGGCACTATACCTCCCTAGCCAGTCCATTCCAACTATGATCTCAAAACCATCTAAAGGAAACTCGAACAAATCAACTGGAAAGTTGACTTGCCCTACAACTATAGACAAACCCCTGTACAACTTTCCACATGATACAGACTCCCCTGAAAGTATAAAGACTTCATCTTTTACAGATTCAAACACTTCTAGACCCATAGTTCTAGCATGACCCATAGATACAAACGAATGGATTTCCCCTTAATCGAAAAGAACGAAAGTAGGTGTGTTGTGAACAACGAAAGTACCAGTAACCACTTAGGTGTCCTCCTCTGCTGTCTGCTTATCCATCATGAACAGTTTACCACTGTTCTTCTGACCGGTACCCTGTACCGTGCTTGCTGATGCTGTAGACTTCGCAGCTGAATGCTGGTTCCCATTGCCATTCTGCCTCTGATAGCTCCTACCATTGTTGCGGTTAAAGCCACTCTGGTTCCCCTGACTGCCCTGGCTATGCCATGACCCAGTTGGTCTGTTGCTAGCCATGCTCTGACTCGGCCCCTGAGAGAAACCACCACGCCTTTGACTGTAATACTACGGTTTTCCMTGCCTTTGGTGACTCGACCGAGTAGGACTTACTCTGTCGAGTAAGTCTGTGTCTGTTTAAATCAGAGTCTGG
>VHZZ01003297.1:76504-86528 GCA_009801015.1 Silene noctiflora
ATGATGTTTCTTTATTGTCTAATGATATACATTGCCTCGGGAAACCAAGATGGTAACACCTTTATACTCGAGGTGGCCTTGGTAAGGCACTTTGGAGTATGGGGGTGTTACATTGACCCTGAAAACCTTGCCCTCCAGGACTAGTGCAGTCACCCCTCTTGTGGCCAGTACCGCCATAGTTGAAACAAGTCATAGCAGTACCGCCACTGAAACTCCTATCACCTCGAAACTCAAAATATGAGCCACCACCATACCCAAAGCCCCTAGAGGAAGCCCTCCTCTTGTTGAAGTTCCCCTTCTGGAACCTCGACGTGCCAGTTCATTCATTCTCAGACCTTCTCTTCTCCCCCACTCTTCTCTGTAGCTTTTTTTGTCATCTCAGCTAACCTTTCAGCATTCCCAGCTCGCTCATAAACTTCCATAATATTAGTAAGGACTCAAGAAGTCAGCCTCTCCAGAATCTTCACTAACAACCCCTTCTCTAACCGAATAGCCATACTCAGCTTGTTCATCTCCAGATCATCCACATAGCGAGCCAGTTCGTTAAACTTGCGGTGATACTCTGCCACTGTCATCCCCTCAGTCATGTGGAAGGAGTCGAACTCCGCCCTCATCTTATTCCTAATGTGCTCAGGAATAAACTGGTGCCTCATAGCCTTCTTAAACTAAGCCCAGGGAATAACAGGTTCCTTTAGGTCCTTGTAGTACTCCCGAGCGTTATCCTTCTCTCGGTTCCACCATACAGTAGCCTTATCTGGTAGAACGCAGCTTGTTCTACCTTCATCTCTTCTAAACAGTTGACGACTTTTAGCACACTCTCCATCTCCATATGCCAGTTGTCTAACAGATTCGGCACCCCAGTGCCCTCATATACTTTAAGGTTGAAGCGAGAGATAGTGGTGCTCATTTTGGTAGCATCCACCACCTTCTCTTTGCCCTTCCCTATCGTGCGGAGAGCCTTAGTGAGCACCTCCTGCTGTTCGATCATCTTGGCTACCTCGTCGATAGTCATCTCAGAAGATATAAGCGACAGATCTCTTCGGAGGCATCGTTACTATACAAGAAAACAGTCGTAAGCACATAGCCTACGACTCAAATAACATAAACAGCCTCCCAATAACCCACTCGGTCGAGTACACCTAACTCGGTCGAGTGTCTCGCACACTCATTCGAGTTCAAATCTACCAGGGTCTGACATAATTCACCCCAAAAACACAATCGGTCGAGTACATAACGTACTCGGTCGAGTCCCCTTCACTTGGTCGAGTGTCTCGCACACTCGGTCGAGTGCGAAAGTGGCAGAGATTCTGCCTCAAAACACGAAAACCCCCACTCGGTCGAGTGCCAGGAACTCGGTCGAGTGCCCCACACTCGGTCGAGTCCCTTCCACTCGGCCGAGTCATGCAATACTTTAGCTATCCCGCATGCTTTTTCATACATAAAAATCATAAAGGCAAATAATCTTATCATGTTACTATTCATATCAAAACATAACAGTATTACCATTCATGCCAACATATTCTCCATATCATCATACACATCAACATGTACCATTCATGCAATCATATATAGAAACACCTAGCATACATCGTCCATTGACACCCCCGTGACCGGCTCAAAGTTGTAAAGGCAAAGATGGGTTTCGAGACGTCTCCCAAACCTTTGCGGTAGCCCTAAACAACTTCTACCCGGGTTCATTTTAATTAGACACCCTAGTTCATTTTGTTCATTTGTTTTAGGTTCCAAAATCGTTGCTCTGATACCACTTTGTAACACCCCTATACTCCGAGACACCTTACCAAGGTCTACCTCCGAATACAGGGATGCTACCATCTTGGTTTCGCGAGGTAGTGAACATCATAGTAACCATAATGAAACATTATAAAAATAAATATATGTTAAGTGGATACAAAACTCTCCATAAAACGGAGTACAAATCCAACTAAAAAAAATGTGATACTAAATATAGTCTGCGGAAGCTAAGACAAAACTCATGAGATTCCACCCTCCTAACCCCGCCGCTTAGTCAACAACCATCATCGTCATTACCTGCTAAATCAACTGCTCACCATCCCCGAATGGATCACCACAGTTTTTAAAACAATAACGGGGTCAGTCAACTGAACAACTATATACAATAAATAATGTAAACTGAATTAAACAACACCACACCACACCACCACCATCACCACACACCACACATCAAGTAACCGACTACACACCGAAGTATGTAGCCCTGCCAGTGGAAGACCGCATCCAACCACGTAACCAACCACAATAACCCAAGTCTCTTAATGTGCACATCCCTCATGCGCTAAGAGAACGTAGGAGGCGAACAATGGGGGTGAGACCACCTCTCACAATAGCTCACAAAATCACAATACCGATCACATCACAATCACACCCAATTCCAACATCCACCACCACAATATCATCACAATCATAAGATCATAAGATTATATCATAAAACACATTACAATACCGTCACATTATACAATATACAGTTTTACAATCAACTGAGTAGGGAAACCCTACCTCAATAAGCAAATCTGGCACAAGCAAGAGATCAATATGCTTCCTCAACGAAGTCTCGTCCTATAACGAGTCAATTAATACAAATAAGGCACACAATCCCTAAAACCCCCAAATCAGAAATTAGGGTTTCATATTAAAGGCCAAAAGACTCAATAAAGACTTACCCTTACGATTACGGTCTTATGATGCGTGAAAATCCCAACAAAACGATAAAGATGCGCCGCGGAATGAAGGATTAGAAGGAGGAGCAGTCAACGATGTCTAGGTTTTTGTTTGAAAAGTGAAATAACGATTTCCTGCTTCTCGTTCTAATATTTATACTTTCTGCTAAAACCCGACACGAACCGGACACTCGGTCGAGTACACGACATTCGACCTAGTACACGACACTCCACCGAGTACAATGCACTCGACCGAGTGCTCTGCACTCGCCCGAGTCCCCAATTCCCAGAACACTGACAGACTAACACAGATGGACACTCGGTCGAGTACCCTGTACTCTGTCAAGTGTCCCAACACTAAAACCACGAGTATTACAAATACTTTGTCTTTCTAAGCCGATACAAAATTCTCTTTATATTTGTCGATCTGATGTGTCCAAATTATATACGATTTAACCCCCTATTTTAGCTCGGTTTTTTTTTTATTATTGCACTTTTATTGGTGTATTTGTGAGCTAATTCCGTGTTCTAGGTATTTTGCTTGTGTTTATTGTAATTTGTAGGAAATGAAGCATTTGGTAGCTTTTTTCCCGTTAAATTTGCAAACACCGAAGTTCACGAGGCTAAGTGGAAACAAGGCTTGATCATGGCAAGAACATTTTTGGAAGGACCTTATGAGTTGATGTCCAAATATAGTAATGAGGCCCAAATGCAAAAATGTTGGTGAACAAATGTAGCGAATGTAAAGAATTGAAGCCCACGTGAAGATTTGAAGACATAACTTAGGATTCCTCAAAAGTCATTTACCCGGAGAATTATGGCGAGTTAATACGGATTTCTTGGATTTCGTATTAACTTAATGATAGGCTTTATGAGGAAAATTGGATTCCCACGACCCCGATCGGGGTTTCCCTTATGTGGAATGTTTACGTTTCACTTCTCACCCCCTATATAAAGGGGGATGAATCCGACATTTAGGCATCTTTATCTCATCTTTTACATCTTATATCAATCTTTCATACGCTTTTTACACATTTCCATTCACTTAGTTTCAGAAATATTGTTCTTTGTTTTGATTTGTATTCACAACAATTTCCTTAAGTTACATTTCAAGTTATATTACAAGTTGTTTTGGTTTTTATTATTCTTCATTCTCAAGTTCAATTTCCTTGTTTCGGTAATCTTTTATTATAGTATTTTCCTTTGTTATTTCCATTGATATCTTCGTTCTAGTTTAGTTTGTTATTTCATCATTAGTCGTAATCGTTATTTAGTTAATCGCTATTAGCATTTCGCATCATAGTAGTTTATTTCATGTTTATATCAAAGTCATTTTCTTTTTCTTTTTTTTTGATAAAATGTAAATAATATATATAAAAAAAGAGTCGCCATACATAGAGTCGGAACTCGGAATACATGACAAGTAGCCACTATATCCCACCTCCATTAAACAAACTGAAAAACTAGGAAGCCCAAATGAGAACGGCCCAACCTAGAAATAGCCCAAAACAAAAGAAGAAGAACAAAATCTGATTGAAGAATCAGATTTTGTTCAGCACCCTAAAAACACGGCTTTCCTAAACCAAGTCTATTTCCTCCATCAATCACCAGTAGAAGACCTTCGACCCTTGACACTTATCTAGAAAGACGACGCCTAATCCAGGCCAGGTCGCTTCCTCGGTGTTTTTGAAAGTTCTTCCGTCCAATTCGAGTTCGCATATTCTCTATAATGACACAGACAAGTTTATGCGGGTGAGTTAGGACGGATTCGTGCTTGCTATGGTTGCGCTGGCCCCAAATATGGTACATGCATGAATTGACGGTGGCATTGATGATGTCCATCTGAAGTTTGGTCCCAGTCAGATGAAAACGCCAGGCCAACAGATCTCGAGAAGGAAGTTTGATGCCAATCCAATAGGCAATAGCCAAGCAATACCAGAATACCCTGATTGTATGAACACTCGAAGAAAAGATGGTCAAGAATTTCTGGTGTCATTCCACAGATACAGCATTCATCATCTTCACATATACTAAGTTTATACAATCTCTTTAGTATTCATGTTGCCATGATCATCTTAAGACCAGAGGAGCTAGCAAAAGTAAAAAAAAGTTCTAAGGATTAGGATCATAGAAGGGGCATCTCCCTTGCAAAACAATATCAAGTCATCAGCAAACATCAGGTGATTTAACTTGATAGGCTTACAATGAGGATGATAATTAAAGGGTCTGGTTTCAGTAGTAAAATTGAGAAGTCTAGTTAGGTATTCCATACAGATGGTAAAAAGCAGAGGGGAAAGAGGGTCCCCTGCCTCAAACCTCTTTGTCCCTGGAAAAAACCAAATATGTTACAAGGGAATAACTAACAGTAATGACACATTGCATAATCCATCCTCCAAAAATCTCTGGGAATTTAAGAGCCCTAAGCATCTGATTAAGGAAATCCCATTTAACTGTGTCATTTTAAACAGGCACCTTAAATTTACTCCAATCAAGTGCTTGTGAAATCCATTATGTACATCTAACCTCCATGTGCCGTCAACTTGTCCAACCGCCTTGAGTTTAAAAGGGACCGACATTTTTTAGTCCCCGTATACGACTTCGTGGAGGGAATGTCAAAATTCCCTCAAAATTGATAAGGTCCAGACTTGTCACACTTAAGCCAATGCTCACTATAACCACGACGTGGGTGATAAGTATCTAGCCGCACGTGTATATCATGCAAAAATCCAATTTTTCTAACTTCTGCTATCAATTCATCGTGATCCCTGAAATTTTTTCCGGGGTTGAAAATGTGTCCGGTATCTATCATTTTTGCAGAAAATTCCTCGTACTCATCAGCGTCCTAAAATAAAAAAAAAATAGTAAAATTTACTAAAATAAATACAAAACAAACATTTATAAAAAAAGAAAAAAGAAAAATCTGAAACATGCAGTAACGTGGAGGAATTCATTATCAAAAAAAAAAGGAATGAAAAATCCCGCACTCAGTTTTGCTRAATCCCGCACAATTTATCTCAATTTTCCAATTCTACCCTTCATCTTGAACCCAAATTAAAAAAAATCTTTCCTTTCGCTCCCTCTAAAAACCTAACCAATTCGACAATTATAGATCTTAATTCGCACATAACACTAGTAATTTCGCTGTTTTATCAACATTTTTATTAACATACGTCATTTAATCGATTGAATGAATGTTTTTTTTTCTTAAAATAAGGATTTTTACAATTAGAGTTTAGATTTTGGGTAGTTGAAAGAGCCGTTGGTGGTCGTCGAATTCGTCGGGGTAGGGTGGTCGGAGAAAGGTCGACCTTACGGGGAGGTTGCAGTAGCCCGACGTTTGTGGCGGTTACGGTGGTTGTTTAAGAAGAGTGTTGCGGTGGCTTGTTGAGGGGAGTACTAGTGGTGGTTGCGAAGGGGAATGCACGTTCGGCCGGTGTAGGTGGTGGTCGGCGCTGGGARGGCCGACGGGGGGTGGTCGGTGCCGGGAGGGGGTGGGAAAAGGTGGTGGTGGGGCGGCTGGTAAGCAGTAGATCTGAGTTTTTTTTGGGTTTATTTTTTTTCTTTGCCTCCCTATTTGAGTGTGAAAAATAAAAGGGGTAAAGTCGGAATAAGACGGAAAAATGTGTTGGATTAAGCAAGATTATGTGCGGGATTTAGCATATCCCAAATATAAATAATGTAATTTTTACCTCTTAATATTACATATGGTAATTTTTACCTCTTAATATCATCACTACACATATAATTGTAGACTATATTATTTAATTTAAAGTTTAATTATTAAATAGTAATTTCTCTACACTTTACAACCTAAAAAAACCGTGCATTTTTGCACGTAGTTATTTTTTAATAGTTATAATATATTTTATAAAATCTCATGTTCATAGATTTTCGTATTTTGTAATTGGTCTCTGGTAAGGTGTTACAGTTACCTAAATTTATCTGACATTTCTCACATTAAATTGTATAATTGTTAGGACATTGCCAACAATACACGTAAATCGTAAATTTTTATCTATATATATATATGAAAGTTAATTTATTTATTTTAGTTTGCTGAAAATAACGTATCGTAATATTTTTATCTATATATATGAAAGTTAATTTTTTTTTTTAGGAAATTTACCACCACTAATCTCAAGTTTCAACATTCTTCCATTTTTAATCCCAAGTTTGAATCTTCCCAAATAATCCTAAGTTTGCATCATGTATTCTGTTTTTGAACCTAAACCTAATGGTGCTAGTTTTTCGTTGAAAAAATTACATCGAACTACAATTTAGAATAATCAAAACTTATTTTTGAGAGTTGACGCTAATCATTTCAACGTTAAATGACTTAAAACGTAAGATGACTAAAAAATAAATGTCAATACAAAAGAATTAAAACAAAAACAAAAATTGTTGTATCCCAAATTTTGTCAAAAATCATCTTAAATCGGGCGAATATTTCTTTAAACATACCTTGAATTTCTTAAACTAAAATTTAGTATATTTTTTTCTAGTGAAAAACCATGTATGTTAAGATTGGGTTCAAAAATGGAGTAGATAGAGTAAACTTGGTATTATTTTGGAAAGACTCAAACTTGAAATTAAAAATGGAAGAATGTTGAAACTTGGAATTATTGGTGTTAAATTTTCCTTTTTTTTTTTAGTTTGCTGAAAATATTTGAGGTTGAGTGCCATATTTCCTGCTGATAGTGAAGACATAATTAATGAATTTTTGTTTTTACTTGTAATATAGTCCGTCTATCTAAGTTATTTGGTGTCTCACTTAATTGTTATTTTTTTATTTTAAGAATGAACTTGATGAACATTTTGATTATTCACACTCAATTTGGTACACTTGTTATTTAGTAATAACCTCCTTTTTTTTTTTCCTTGGTATTTATTTCAACCAAAGTACAACAATTGACCGAGACAGGGAAATACAAAGAAACAAGTTCTAATTATTATATGAAAAACAAGAGATAGTTAATAACTTGTTAAATTGGATAAAGAAAACATGTGTGGATTTGAAAAACTCAGTACAAAGACATAATCCAAGCTTAAGAAAGAGAGTCCAACAATTGCAAATGAACAGGACATCCGGAACAATCGAACCAAAGTAAACATGGCCGTCATAGTCTCATAGCATCGTCTTCAGAGTTCAGACGAACCATTGCCATTGACAATGTCATTTCCCATTCCTGTAGGCAAGAGCGCTTGCTGGTTAGGAGGGAGTAAACCTAACGCCCTGTTAGCCAAGAGCGCTTGCTGGTTATCCTTTGTTTTCATAAAGAGCCTATATTCCTGGAGCACAAAGAATACAATTTTGAGCAGTCGTTAGCTCGAGTAGTCAATTTTGATTAAACTTACAAAGGAATGAGAGTGGACAAAAATTGCCTGAAGAAGATCGTCGACACTTTCTCTCGTAAGGTTTTTGATATTCATTAGTTTCAGTATTTCCCAAGGAACCGCTTCTGCAAACATATCAAAACATTATGTTGGGCGGATATACAGGGTCTTACCCCTTGTTAGAAATATAGATAAGCGCCTAAGCGGTTTCAAAAATAGCCGCAAATCTATGAGAGAATAGATACAAGAAAAACATACTGTCAAGACCCTGCTGATTAATTGCTTCAAGAAACTTTTGATGCAATTCCACTGACCAACACACATGAGGTTTCTTCTGTGCAGAAGTATCCTCATTCTGAAAATTATTCTCATTTTGGCCATTAGCACTGAAGTTGCGGAGATTGACAGCGTAAGTTGGCAAATTATTCTGACCACCCACAATCGTATTTATGTTGGCTCTCTTGTTAGCCATAGAACTACTATCGACACGCTTCATATAGATGCTATATCTCTGAGAACACAAAGATGACAACTTCAAGCAGTTAGCAGTTGATTAAGTTAAAATTAGGAATATAGGATGACATTCCAAAGAATGATAAGGAAACTATTAATTGTCTGGAGATGCGCAGCCACGCTTCTCCTAGTAAGGTCTTTGATATTCATCAGCTTCAGTATTTTCATAGGAATCGCTTCTGCACTTACGATAGATATCAGTAATATCAATTTCAGTTATCTACTTGTATTAACGTTCTGAAAATTGAAACTCTTCCAACGGAAAAGCATGAGTAGTAGCAACGAGTACTGCAATTTTTTCAGACAACTCAACTATGTTTAGACTTCAGACACAATACTCGACTAAGCCTAACTTGTACGGCGTACAATGGTATGTACAATCCACTGATCGAAGGACTTTGTTTAGACTTCAGATACAATACTCGACTAAGCCTATCTTGAATGGGCTTACTCGGTAATTATAATATGAAGCTAGCAAATCGATTATAAAACACATGAAGATTGGACAAAAACATACTGTCAAGACCTCCCAGCTCATCGATAGCTTCAAGAAACTTTTGATGCAACTCCGCTGACCAAAATGGACGAGATTTATTCCTAGCAGATGGATCGTTGTTCTCAGAAACATTTTCCTTTTGTCGCATCCCTTTAGCAGAATTCTTGTCCGGGATGTTATTAGAGGTCATCGTTTCTTTAGGGTGGAATACCTTTCTCTTAAGGACATGCTGCCATATTTTGAAGTTCCTCAAACCTAACAGGTTTACGCATGTACGCGCAGGCTCCATGTGCGATAATAAAGGTGTCGAAAACAAATTGTTCAGTTGAAAAACAGCCTTAATAAAAATGTGTATGATACAACTTTCATATGTCGCAACAAAAAATGCGACAGTACAACATTTACATGTACTTCTCTAACTCAACCGATTCTTTACATTTTTTCAAATCTCTATCACACAAATACGTAAAAAAACAGGTTTCATTGTTGAGGGTAGTAATAAATCTAGTAATCGCGTCAATCAGGAATGAATGATTGTGGAGCTTACTTATAAGAGGCTTAAGTTCCGCAAGCTCAAGCAACTTAGATTCGTCCATGTCCGGCATGTGTACACAGTACATTACAAATGACAATATCAAACTTGTCCTTGTTTTCTTTCACCATGTTCAAGGGACAAGGCTGTACTGCCTTCACTTGTGGTTGTAACTACAATAATAACACCAACATCAAGTTAATACGGAGTAAAATATAGAGTCATTTTGTTAAAATCTATAAATATTATTAAAAGGTTAACCATTAAAAGCCACATAGACATGGACAAAATGCCACCTAAGATTAATAAATGTCACCTTGCATTAATAAATTCCACCTCACCAATCTTAGAAAGTCATATCATTATTTATTATTTTAAAAGAAAAAAAATTGAAAAAAAATTCTGAAACATTAAATACAAATAGCATTACAAATATTAAACTTTGGTCTTTTT
>VHZZ01003299.1:47321-57355 GCA_009801015.1 Silene noctiflora
TATGATCGACAATTTGTGATCGCATTATTGTCGGGGACACTTTTCTCCAACACAAATAGGACTCCGACACTTCCTTCCATAAAGAGATTTATACGGGGCCATCTTAATCGAAGCATGGAAGCTATTGTTGTAGGAAAACTCCACCAAGGGTAGGCTCTTCTCCCAACTCGAGTGAAAGTCAAGGGCACAAGCTGGCCAACAAGTCCTCTAAAGTCTGAATAGTTCTCTCGGACTGACCATCCGTAGTGGCATGAAATGCGGCGCTTATCAACAATATACTACCCATAGCATCCTAAAGGGCCTTCCAAAACCTTGAGCAAAATCTTGGATCGCAGTTGGAAACGATCTCTTTAGGGACACCATGGTAACGGACAATCTCCTCAACATAAGCACTAGCGAGACGGTCTATGCTCCAAGTCTCCTTAATCGGGATGAATCTTGCACACTTAGTCAACCTATCAACAATCACCTATACGGCATCTTTTCCTCCTAAGGTCTTCGGTAGAGCCATCACAAAATCCATAAAAATAGATTCCCACTTCCACAACGACACCTCCAATGGTTGTAGCAAACCTCTAGGCCTCTTATGCTCGATCTTAACTTGTTTACAAGTAAGACATCTCCCAACAGATGACAAGATGTCATTCTTCATATTAGGCCACCAAAATTGAAGCTTCAAATCCTTATACATCTTATCTCCTCCGGGATGAATAGAATAAGGAGATAAATGTGCTTCATGAAGCACTTTATTTCTCAGCTCAATGGCATCGGGAACAAACATGCGACCTTGGAAACGAAGATAACCTTTAGCATCAATCTTGAAATATTTGGCTTTTCCCTCTTGAATCTTGGTTTGGAATCTTTTGAATGTAGCATCATCTTCAAGGGCATCAAGAATCTCATGGAAGATAATGGGTTCGGCACTCATAGCACCCAATATAATCAAATCCACTTTCCACAACTTGGATACTCAACTTGCGAAATTCGGCACAAAACTTGTCGGGGAGCACTCGGATGGCACTCAACAAATGAGTCAACTTCCTACTAAGGGCATCAGCAACCACATTATCCCTTCCTTCATGATATAGAAACTCTACATCGTAATAATTCACTAACTCCAACCAACGTCATTGTCTCATATTCAATTTCTTTTGAGTGAAGATATACTTCAAACTCTTATGGTCGGTGTAGATATGTCAATGAACTTCATAGAGGTAATGTCTCCACATCTTTAAGGCATGAACAACGATGGCTAACTCAAGATCATGAGTCGGATAGTTCACTTCATAAACTCTCAATTGACGCGGAGCATAGGAAACCACTCTTCTATTTTGCATGATCACACAACCTAAACCCATCTTGGAAGCATCACAATACACATCAAAGTTTACACCATCCTCGGGCAAGGTCAACTCGGGAGCGGTAGTCAACCTTTTCTTCAACTCTTGGAATGCATTTTCACAATCATCGGTCAACACGAACTTGGATTCCTTCTTCAACAATTGAGTCATCGGCCTGTCAAGCTTGCAGAAGTGTTTCACAAAGCGACGGTAGTAACCGGCTAAACCCAAGAAGCTATGAATCTCACCAACATCGTTCAGGCTTTTCCAATCAACAACGACTTCAATCTTTGCGGGATCTACCATCACACCATCCTTGGATATCACATGACCAAGGAAAGAAACTTSGGACAACCAAAACTCACACTTAGAGAATTTGGCAAACCACTTTTGACGGCGAAGAACTCCTAACACGGTACGAAGATGATCGACATGCTCTTCTCCGGTCTTAGAGTACACAAAAATGTCATCAATGAAGACCACAACGCACTTGTCCAAATACTCACTGAAGGTTCGGTTCATTTGATCAATGAAGATAGCGGGGGCATTGGTCAATCCAAATGGCATTACCTTAAACTCAAAATGTCCATATCTCGTGCTAAAGGCGGTCTTAGGGATATCGGACTCACGAACGGGAATCTGATGATAACCGGATATCAAGTTGATTTTGGAGAAGGTTGAAGCACCCTTAAGATGATCAAACAAGTCTTCGATTCTTTGAAGGGGGTACTTATTCTTGATGGTAACTCGGTTGAGTTCGCGGTAGTCGATGCAAAGACGCATAGATCCATCCTTCTTCTTCACGAAAAGCACGGGAGANACTTATTCTTGATGGTAACTCGGTTGAGTTCGCGGTAGTCGATGCAAAGACGCATAGATCCATCCTTCTTCTTCACGAAAAGCACGGGAGAACCCTACGGAGAGGCACTAGGTCGGATAAATCCTTTTTCTATCATATCATCTAGTTGCATCCTCAACTCTTTAAGCTCGGTAGGTGCCATGCGATAAGGAGCTTTAGCAATCTGTCCGGTTCCGGGCTCATGATCAACGGAAAGTTCCACATCACGCTCAGGAGGAATCCTGGGCAATTCGTCGGCGAAAACATCGGGGAATTCTCGAACCACGGGCACATCTTCGAGCTTAGGAAAGGTAGAGGTGGTAGAGGTCACCATGAATAAATAAACTTGGCAACCCTTCCTCACTAAGTTCATCAACTTCATGGCGGAGATCAATCTCACACCAACTTGGGATCGGGTTCCCTTATAGGTAACTCGAACTCCTAAGGGACTCTTGAGGCATATCTTTTGTTCCCTACATTCAAATTTAGCATGGTACAAGGATAACCAATCCATGCCTAAGATGACATCGAACTCCTCTAAGGGAATGCGGAGAAGGTTAGCGGGAAAGATAGTCCCCGCGATAGCGATCAGAACATTATAATAGGAGAGTGAACAAGATACAATCTCTCCGGAAGGCAATGATATTGGAGTGTCTTCACTCGGAATCGGATGAATAGATAGCTTTTCCATGAACTTGGAAGATACAAAAGACAATGACGCGCCGGTATCAAATAAAATGAGACAACGATGGTCATAAATGAAGAATATACCCGTAATGATGTCGGGATGAGTGGCGGCCTCGACACGACTCATAACAAAAATTATTCCTCTACGCTTGACATTAGGAGTGGGGGCATCCTTCTTCTCGGGGCACTCGAACATACGATGACCGGGATTCTTACCCTTGTAACACACCAAGGGGTTACCATAGCATCCAATGCCGGGGTGTAGAGCTTGCTTGCATGTGAAGCACTTCCTAGCCTTGTCCAAGTTTTGTTGTTGTTGCCGCTTGGTTGTGTAGCTTGATCATTTGTCACTTGAACTCTTGGCACGAATCTCTTCTTATATGCATAAGGAGAGAAAGAAGGAACAAATGGTCTTTTACAATAGGAATTGGGACGGTAAGCTTGAGATGAAGCTAAAGACTTGGATTATTCATCAATGGCCTTCAATAAGCTCTCGGCCCATATTGCATCGTCATACACTTCCACAAAGGATGTAGAGTTCCTCCTAACCATACTTTCCACTTTCGGATTGAGCTTGTTTTTGTAGAAGTACACTCGGTCTTCTTCATCCTTCACAAATTTTGAATCGAAATGACCAAGGTCGTTGAATCTATCGGTATACTCTTGGACGGACAACTTCCCTTGCTTTAAATCCATCAATTCTTTGAGCCTTTTTTGCTTGAGTTCGTTGGGGTAAAAGTGAGTCTCCAACATTGTTTTGAAGCGGCCCCAATCCATATAAGGGTCTTGAGTAGCGGTTGGATCCGTCAATGTCCACCAACGATCGGCCTCCTTCATGAGAAATTGAGACGCAAGCTTCACTTTATCTTGGTCTTGAACTTCATAGAGGGAGAAGTTATTCTCCATATCGCGGAACCACTCCGAAAGCAACAACGGGTCAACCTCTTCTCCATAAGTCCTATCATTGTTTCTTGAGAGTTGACTTGTTATCCGAGCAAAACTTCCTTGACGATTTCCTTGGTGAGCGGGAGGATTAGGAATAGCTTGACTCACACCTTGTTGGTTTTGAATAATTTGTGAGAGGGCTTGCGTGATCGTGTTCTCCACAGTTGTTGGCCTCATCATCTTCTTGCACAAAACCAAATAAGTTAGAACCTATCACATAGCACAAACAAATAGGCTACCACATTAGGTCCTTAGCTTTACCCTACTCTCTCATTCATTAATTTCATAGTCAAGTAGTATCTAAAGGGATGGGGAGCACGTGTGTGCGTCGGGAGCATCAAAGCTCTGATACCAATTGTGAACCCCCGCTATAACGTAACGTAAATAACCATGTAAAAACAGTGGAATTTGAAGCCTTTTTAAAACATTTTAAGTTTGAAAGCGGTAATCCATAAACATAGCTAAAGTCAAACGAAAACAAGCATCAATATTAAGTTATACAAACCAATCGTAAAAGCATGGGGAAAATATATCCCACGAATTAATTAAGTCTAAGGGCAGTAAGTCTAGTCGAGTACAAAAATTTAGGTCCAAGGGTTTAATGCTCGCTAGCTCACTCATGCTCCAACCCAGATAAGCTGCATCACTAACCTGTCATTCATGTACACATGAACGCCACAGTCAGTGGGGAGTAACTCAAGGTTCTCCCAGCCACAATACATCAAAATATACATAACAACATCTCAAATAAACAATTAAGATTAAATACAACGTAACCTATTTGAAATACTATAGAATAAGAGGTCATGCAAGTCGATTAGGCAAATAACGGTAACTATCCATTTTGATGAACCACAAACAAAGGTAAAGAACGAAACCAAATGATAATTTACCGTGAGCAAACATTCAAGACATCAACATATCCTTACAACTCTAGACTCAACTCCATTAAGTAGGACAAACGGTCCTAGTCTAAACCTGGCCAGACTCTCGAAGGACAACTTCATTCCCCCGAACGACATACGACTAACGGTCGTATCTAAGACTTGGGCACAAACGGTGACTACGTACCCCCACATTAGACAAACGGTCTAAGGAGGCGGACATCTAAGAGCAAACCCACAGTAGGCAAACAACCAAAGAGGGGCGTAAGATAAGATGTTCAAGAATTAAACAACTCAAAGAACTGGTAAGGAACACTCTCATTATGGGGGATTCACGCTTTAATCATGTTAACAAATGCATCGAACGGATACAATCTTACAATAGCTTAAACATGATTATTATGTAACCTTTCATGCGAAAAGATGTAAATAATCCATACTTGCATCATTCATAAAACATATGAGTAATTAATAAATGAAATAAAGAATCAGGGGGTCACAGCCGGTCCAGGGGTCCGGCTGCCGGCCAACCGGCCCAACAAAAATTTTAAACCAAAATTTCTATAAACACATCAGAAGACTCCCAGTGTAATACCCCGTATTTTTATGTGAATTATATGAATAGTTTACGTTTCATATATAATTAAAGTTAAATAGTAATAAATAATAAAGATAGTAATAATCGATAATTACAATTAAGAAGATAATTAAATAATGAAAATCAATAAGTGAGACGGGAATTTGACTTAATGGAAATTGGGCTTTGGGCCGTGTACTCATTTTGTATGGGATTCTTATAAGCCGGGATTTAATTATACGATACAATAAAATGAGACGGGTTTAATAATAAAATAACATATCGTCTTAACCTAGCATATAAAAGGAAGGAACCCTAACCTAGTGCCTCACAAAATCTAGAAATCTCGAGAAAGAGGAGTTCTAACCTAGCGATCGTTCCATCTCGTTATTCATGCAAGGTAAGACCGTCACATGTTGTCGTTTTAATTCACCTTAATCATATACTCTATAATAATGCGTAACCCTATGAACGTAGCTGACCATAACCTAGCCTAGATTGTCGTGACCACCCTGGGGCCGTCGTTGACCGGTGTCAACGCAGCGTTTGACCATAAAATCGTGTTTTGCGCCGGTGTTTAAGACGAGTGTAGGTAGGTGTACATTGAGAGTTAGGAAGAACGAAGGGCAGGCTCGTGCTTCTGGGAGTGAGGCGCACCTTCTGGTGCTAATGAGGTGGTCGGCGTTGGTGGTTGGTGCAGGCTCGCCGGAAAGTCGCGAGAAGTAGGGAATGGGTGTGCGCTGTGTATAGACTGAGATAAGGGTATTAAAAAGGACGATTGTGATCGTGGTGGCGAGGGGATGACTTTGGTGGTGTTGGTTGGGTCAGGGCAGGATTGTGGTGGTGGTGGTGTTCGGGTTTTCGTAAAACAGGGGTAGTGGTCGTGTTTGTTATTAGGGCGTGAGATGGTAGCTGTGTTTGATGGTTAGGGCAAGTGTTGGACCATGGCGGGGCTACTGGTGGTGGTTAAACTGGTGGTCAAGCGAAGTAGTTAGGGGCGGTGGTGGTGGCTGGTGGTTGGACTGGTGGTCAAGCGAAGTAGTCAGGGACTGTGGTGATGAGGTGTCGGGTGTGGGATTCGCGGGATTGTTTGGGTTTTGACGTAGGGTATTGTTAGGGGACACTTGATTGGTACGTAATATTATATTACTAATGTGTCGTCGGTCGGTTTTGTTTTTAGACGGGTTTTAAAATAATTAGTTTACGTAATTTGTATATTAGTTATTTGAGTAATTGTTAAAATAATTAGTTTTAACTTGGGCTTGTTTAATTGAGTCGGAATAATAATTAATTAATGTTTCATAATTGACTCGGGTTTTGTATATCGTAATCTTATAAATAAAAATAAAAATAATATATATATTTATATAATTGTATACGGGGCGAGTTGCAATCGTAATTAATGAATATAATAATTAATAATGAATTGATAGTTTGAGTGAGTTATAAATAATGAATTATAATTATAAAGTTGTAAATTGTAAGAAGGATAATAAATTGTAAATTTATTTTGACATTGTAATTAAATGTTTTTTAGGTGATGGTTTTGGACGAGAGCTTTATATTGCTATTGGATTGCTATTGCTACGAGGTAGGATAACCTACTCATACTGTCATRATYTGTTGTTGTGCTTGAGCATGATATTTGTTATTGATGATGGTGACTTGGTATTGAGATATGATGTTATGTTGTGTTATGAATGATCACTGTTGTGTTGAGCTATATTTATGAATTGAGKTRATTGTGAAATRAATGAGTAWGAGATGATKTKGAGATTGGAATGTGAGTATTGGACTGCCCCAGGCTGGTCTGCAGGCCATGTCTCTGGTGGATCACGTGGAATGATATTTGGACTGCCCCACGCTTAGTGTCTGGTGGATAACGTGTGTAAAGGATTGGAAGGCCCCCGGCTTAGTCTCTGGTGGATAACGAGAATAAGATGTTGAGAATGTGATGTGAATAATGATGAATTTGAAATTGTAAATGTTGTGTGATATATGTTATTCTACTCAACCTCGTGGTTGACCGTGTATTCGTGAACACCTGTGATGAACCATAAATGGGGAGAAGACTTTCAGGTGCTTGTGAATAGAAGGCTAGGAGCTTGGGAGGTTTTAGGAGCTTGACTTAACGACTTAGTTATAGATCACTTGTTTATTCATTAATAGTTCTGACGTTTTAATTTTCCGCTGCGTAGTAATTGTAATATTAAAAGTTTAAATTTAATCAGTTTTATATAAAGTACTTTGGTTTGTCTTTCTCTTTTATTCACTACCTCGGTCATTCCGAGATGGCAACAATCTCATTTATCTAGGAAGGCTTAGTTAAGGATCTTGGATAAATGGAGGTGTTACAACCAGCCGGCCTGTAGACTGGCAGTCGGCCCACCGGCTGGGAGGACACCCAAAAACCCAAAATGCCAAAATGAAACAGGAACTTCCCAACCGTCCTGTGGACCGGCAGCCGGTCCACCGGCTGGGACGAACCCAACATAAAAATTCCACCAAAGAGGCAGAAGGTCTCCAAGCCGACTGGCAGACTGGCAGTCGGCCCACCGGCTGGGAGGACACCCAAAAACCCAAAATGCCAAAATGAAACAGGAACTTCCCAACCGTCCTGTGGACCGGCAGCCGGTCCACCGGCTAGGATAACATTCACATTTTATTTTCCAGCCAACTTACAGGGGCTCCCAGCGGGCCAAGGCTAACCGGCAGCCGACCAACTGGCTAGGACAACCCTTATACGAAATTTTGACAAAATGAATCAGGAGACTCCCAGCCGGTTTAGGGCACCGGCAGCCGGCCAACCGGCTGGAGACCCCCTAGCACGAAATTCAGCAACAACTTCACAATTTATGATTTCAACTCGACTTCTAACATGTTTATGTGACGGAAAAACACGTATAGGACGTAATAATCAGCATGTAAACCAACAACCATCAAGATATGGCCTATTCTTCAACCAATAGTTTACATTTACACAATTTCCATGAATCCTTGAGAAAGTAAGAGTCAAGCATAACAAAGATGACAACTTTAACATAAATCCTCCATGCAAACATCTAGATATCATAAATCCACAAGGGATGAACATAGTGAACCACAAACCAACATGAAATATATCAAAGCATGTGAATTTTCCAACTTTAACATGTAGACACCAAACTAATACAAATAAACATAAGAATTCAATTGTATTGTCGAGTAGCCTATCACTGTAACCTTTTGCTTCCTATTCTTTGAGAGAATCCTCAATAATGTAAGAATCGGCTTCCGGGTTGTCCAAGTCTTCATCTAAACACAAAATAAGTTAGATTAGATGAAGAATTCACACTCTAGGTTAAGAGGGAAATTTCGAAAATGATGAAGGGGAAGGAAAGACGGCGACTTTCTCACTTACAAAGGAGGGGAACGAAAAGAGGAGAACAATGGCGCGAAAAACAAGGAAATTGGTCGAGAAATGAAGGAGATATGAAGATTTTGAGTTTGAAGGGTTTTGTGCTCAACAATGGTGTTGTCTTAAAATGGTGTTTACTGAAAATGAAAAGAAGGAGAAGGGTATATGAGAGTTTGATTGGAGAAATGATTAGTTTATGGGTCCAAATCAAACCTTGGTCCATTACAACTCAAAATGAGTCGATTTATCTTAAAAACTCGTTTTAAGGCTACTATACTCTTAGAACGGAACATAAAATTATACTTATATGTTTTATACACTAAATATATTTTTACTCAAAAATAGGCTATAATAGGTAAATTAATTTAATTAAATGGCTCAATTACTTTTAAAACCGTTTGTAAAATTCTCGGGGTGTTACAGGCTATCTCCGATCGGGGACGTGGTTTACTAATTTGGTGGCTTTTATTTAAAGCACGAGACTAGACAAAATCATACCACACTCTCAAGTAAGTATTTCGACTACCTTCTTCTTCAATTCCTTCATTTTCTCACTCAAAAACACAATCAAATACTCTATTAGCAACAAGGACTCGGGTTTTTTTTCATCCTACATCAACAACAAGTAAGTTTCTTCACTTAATCTCTTGAATTTCATCCTTCAAATTGCTTAATTCCAATTTCTCAAACCATATATCAATTTGGGTGTTTTTTATTTCTCACTTATATATGCTTGAAATTGGTTTTGTGTTGCTCTTTTAATGTTTGTAGAGTGAATTAGTTCACTAATTAGCTCAATTATGCTTATTTAGGATGATTATATGCTTGTTGTAAGATGGAAATTTTGTCCTAAATTTTAGAATTTCCATGGCACCTAAGAAGAATACTAAGCATAGTTCCAAGAGGATTAGCAGTGACGCGGAACCTTCCAATGTTCAAGAGGATGTGGAAATGCAAGATCTACCTAAATGGCATGATCCTACATTTCCGGATGTAGTCTTTGCCTCCGAAACTCAATGGCAAAAGTGGAGGTCATTGAGGTGAAAAAGTATGAAAGCAACCAAATTCATTAATTCTACTTCCCTTAAAAACATAGGATTGGATAAGCATGTTAAGTCTTTATTAAGGGTCTTGACATGACGTTTGCTTACACTATGAATTATAAGATCTTCCCTGAACTTACATTGGAGTTCTTGAGCTCCTTTGAATTTCACAAATCGAAAAAGATGTATTTTATTTATGGTGTTACTTTCCGTTTGTTCAATAATGACTGATGCGTGTCATTTATATGATGTTTTACATCCCATTTTCCACGCATTTCAAAGCTCATTCGTGTAGTTTATGCTACATTTCTCCCTATTCCCGT
>VHZZ01003300.1:19370-66306 GCA_009801015.1 Silene noctiflora
TACAACTTACACGAAATTTTGGTTTTACGGTGTCATTATATAATAATATATATTAATATTTTTATCATGGAATCGGATCGTAGGATCGTAAAATCCTAGGATCGTGTTATGATCCCATCTCTAGAAATTTTCAAATTAATAGGATTTTAAGATTCTACAACCCTGATAGAATCGTAGAATCCAGGATCAATCAAGCATTTTGGATCGTAAAATCGTAGAATCGTTGGATCGAATCGCGATTCTGACAACAATGGTTCCAAACAGTACACCTGAAACGATATAATGTAGTTAGGTGTGTTACAATCATTTTCATTATGAAAAAAAATAACTCAATTAAAAGTTAATGATATAATAGTGACATGACATATACTCCCTTCATTCCTATCCAATGTTCTCACATTCTATTTTCGTACAATCAAATCCAATGTTTTCCTTCCGTACTTGGTAAAATAGTTGACATAATTACCCTTTTCTATTTCTTGTATTTACAATGATGTCATTGCAACTAAAACTCCATATTATGACATCTTCTTATACACACCCTTAAATATTTCTAAGAATACCGCCACAAAAAACATTATAAAGTCATTCCATATTAAAATTTATGCCCCGGCCCAAGAGAGCATTCGATTGGATTGCAGGGAGTATAACATTTGATTATTTAGTTTTGTGTCTAATAGAGAAACAAAATTGAGTTTATACACGTGATATTTTAAAGGTTTTTAGCCTATATTTATCTTATTTGTCGATTCTTATTTTCATATAATACACTTTTCAAATAAAATTTATTTGTTTACCTTCTACAATCAATGCCTTACGTTACCCACATTTTTCCATATTCAACCCTTTCCACCCGACTAACCAACCAAAACCCATCAGAATCAACCCTAACCATATTCTTATCTCTGAACAACCCCGGCCCCACATATGAATATATTTTTTATCTCCTAAATCACACTCGTAAACGTCGGAGAGTAATCCTACTCGTCGAGTACCCTTCTCACCCACTTAACCAACTTAACCACCAAAATCAATTCTAAAATGTATCCCTGGAAACCCAAGCCTACCGACATTTACTTGTACTACTCAAATCACCCTCTTCAACGTCGGAGAATAACCATAACCCCCAAGACACTTACCTCCTCCCTCAAGACTTATCTACCCTCACCCCTCAAAAAAACATAGACACGACCAATATAAAATCAGCCCTCACTCTATAACAATCAAAATTGAGTATATATACATGTTACTTCAAAGATTTTTAACCTATTTTTACAGCATCTGTGCCTCTATCATTTTCACAAAATAGAACCTTGAAATAAAATTTATCTACTTACTTTCCCAGTTGTTCTAATCATACCCTTAGTACATACGTACCTTTTTTTCCACACCATTTAGGTATTCGTCGTACCCTTCTCACCCAACTAACCAACTTGACCAACAGAATCAACCGTATCCCTGAACAACCCTAACATATGGACATTTTCTTGTACAATTCAAATAACACTCTTAAACGTCGGAGAGTAACCCTACCCCCCAAGACACTTACCTCCTCCCTCGAGACCTATCTACCCCCATCCCTAAAAAAAAAAATCGACACATTCAATGTAAAATCAACCCCTACCCTATAAGACAATGTTCCAGTGTAAAGAATAAGTTAAAAATATGGAGGAAAAAAGGAATGCAGACTATAATAAACTATAATCTAATACTAAGAATAAAAAATAATTTTTATTTTTTTACGGCTTACTCTATCCGTCTTGGAAACACCTTTCATTTGTTATTACTTTGTTTTTATGAAATACCTTCTAATACCTACTTACATTTCATTTCATCAACACAATTATTCCGCTTGACTCACCTACATCGTTGTATTCTTTATTATTTATATTTATATTTATACCCCTTAAATAAAWWTTTTACAACCCAACTAACCAACTTGATCATYAAAATCATCAACTGTATCCCTGAACAACCCCAGCATATCGAGATTTGCTTGTACTACTCAAATTACACTCTTAAACATCAGAGAGTAACCCTACCCCTTAAGACACTTACCTCCTCCCTCAAAATCTATCTACCCTACCCCCATAAAAAAAATACACTACTCTGTAAAACAATGTCCCATCTGTAGAGAGTAGGTGAAAATATGCAGAAAAAAATATTTTGTTGTTTATAAAATACCTTTCAATACCCATTTAAAATACATGTCGTCCACACAATTATTTCAAATTGACCTATCTACATCATCATTGTGGTCTTTAATATTTATATTTATACTCCTTAAATCGAAATTTGACATTTTTTGGATTTATCTAAAGTATAATATATTTGACATTTGTCTTATTTCCTTTTCACTTAATTAAAGAAATTATCTCATTTTCATCGCATTGTTAAGTACGAAAGTGTAGAATGTTAAATACTTACGTACTTTCATTTATTAAGACGGGGTATTCATTTTAAGTTTAAGAAGGGTCAACTAATATGAAAAAGATAAAAACATAATGTATAGAAAAGTAACGTATTTGTCTTATATCCCTAGGTCGTACGATTTTTGACCCATTTTAATGTTAAGACGAAGACAAATAAACTGAATTAGTTCTTTCTTCCGCTTTTCTATTTTCATTTTTAATAGAAACGTTGAATAAAGTTTATAACCTTAAATAGTAAGTATAAAAATATCAAAGAAAAATGTTCTAAGTCTAATAGGAAAATTGTAAATAATCAATTATTTTCTAACTCATTTCCTATTTTCATTTTTAATAGAAGCATTGAGTTAAAGTTAATAACCTTAAATAGTAAGTATACAAATCTTAATGATAATAATGTTCTAAAACTAATAGGAAAATTGTAAATATTCAACTATTTTCTAGTTCTAATAGAAAAATTGTAAATAATTTATTATTTTCTTATTTTCTAATTCTAATAGGAAAATTATAAATAAATTATTATTTATAAATATAGTGTTTTGTAAAAGTTGGAAACTACGACGTGCTTAGAAAAAAAGCCTTTTTTAGTTATATATGATAGAGTCTAGAGAAAATATTAGAGAACGGTTTTATCATTGAGAATTGCATACTTTACATTGAGGATAGGTGTACATATATATACTAATATACCATATGCTAAACTAACCTAGTTGTCATGATCTAGCCATTATACAAGGAGGTAAATAAGGAAGAGATAATTACAATACCATAATTTCTATAACTAAAAGATACACAAAATAGTCTATGCTAAGATATTATTTGCCATATATTCTCTACACTCCCCCGCAAGACGGACGGCGGAACGGAAAGTCCGAGCTTGGATAGTAGCACAAGAAGACGGTGACAGACAAAGCAGCGGAAGGAGGCGTTTTAAGACCAATTAGTGGGGCAGAGGTGGTGCAGTTCGGTCTGTAAAGAGAGATGGTTTTGAGTCAGAGCGTAGGTGAGAACGTGCGAGTGTAGTAAAGAGCGTATGCGGTGTCACGGTGGTCGCTTGGTAGTGTAAGGTGATGACGGAACCGTGATATCGGTTGGGTTCCAACGATGTCATTGCAAAAGTTATTAGAGTAATACCAGTATAAAGAGAAAAGAGTTGTTCGTTGGTTGGTGTTAAATTTGGTGAAAATCGCCTTTTTTTTTTACAAAAAGGGTGAGAAATTTTCTTAGAAATAGAAAAGGTAGGAGTTTGTACGGGTTTTGCCATGGTCAAAATAGAATGGTAGGGTTATATCAGATGTGAAGAAATCCAGACCTGGTTTGAGAAGGAGCGAACAAAACTTGTATTTTGACAGAAGGAATTGGTGATCTGTATAAAGGGGTTGGTAATCATCATTGTTGTTGGGATGAAGAACAATATATGGTTGCCAACAGAGATGACTAGATTTGAGCGTGTGGCTGAGGGAGTTGTGGCCAAGTTGAAAGGGTTGTCCGAGAGGACAATAAAGTTAAAGGGGTTGTCAAGATAGCGATAAAGTGTGAAGAGGTGAGATGGACATAGGGTGAGCCAACTGTTGCTGAGATGGTCCGATGGTGGGTGTAGTTTGTTGTGTTCTTGTGTAGACGAAGGTTTAGGGATCAAATTAATTGGAGTGACTGGATGGTTCGAAACTGGCAGCCGCAAATATGAAGCGGACAGTGTGGTGAAGCGAGCATAACAACACGGTGCGGCAAATTTGTTGGGGTAGGTCCGCATTCTGTAATTTGCGGGGTTGGAACGCAGGTGTTAATCATCCTTGGTCCTAGGACTTTCCATAGAGTTTGTCTAGCATGATGAAGGACTGAAGTTTGTAAGCCATGGAGGAGCTAGGTTTGGGTTTGCCATAATGGCCACATATATAGGATTGTTTGTTGCATGGAGGATCATTTTTTTTTTACAAGAGTTTTCCGGTAGTAAAGGGTTGGTTGTGTATGATAGTCGAAATTTCAGCCTTTGTTCGGAAGCATAGTTTTCCGGTTTTGGTTTGATTTTTGGTGGTTCGGATTCRATGTCAGTACCAMTGAGAGTAATTTTGATGATGTACACWTGTGTACGTRAAAAAWWTTTAAAACAATGTAAGAAGGTGAGGCATATTAAGCAATTGGTTGGTATTCACTTGATCTGTAAGAAACTTTGGTTGTGGCATGGTGTTGGCCGAATAATAGTGATGACCAAGGGAAAACACATTTGAATGGTGATTTGGATGCAACATGTAAGGTTTCATACAGGTATATTTGGTTGTGGTGATGGTTTGTACCAAGAGGGTGTTAGTGATGATGACAATAGATGGTGGAAAAAAAAGAAAGTCGTGGCCATAGTTTTTGTAGTGGTGGCCGAAAAGGTGGCAGCGAAAATATAGATGAGGGGTTTGATGCAATTCTATGGTTGATGGCAACGGAAGAGGGGTTATAGGTATCGGGCGAGCAAGCAAAATCGGGTTTTGGGTGGGTTAACGTCCGACCTAAGGATCTACTCTGAGGTGTTACCCTCTATCAAGAGCACGGAGCTCTGATACCATGATAGAATTATGAGAAAGGTTTGAATTGTATTAGAATTGGATACTTTACATTGAGGATAGGTGTACATATATATATACTAATATACCATCTGCTAAACTAACCTAGTTGCCATGATCTAGCCATTATACAAGGAGGTAAATAAGGAAGAGATAATTACAATACCATAATTTCTATAACTAAAAGATACACAAAATATTCTATGCTAAGATATTATTTGTCATATATTCTCTACAATATATATTGATTGATTGTAAGTAATTAATTATTTATAAATAAGTGTTTTATAAAAGTTGGAGACTACCACGTGTCTCGAAAAAAGCCTCTTTTAGTTATATATATTGATTGATTAAATTTGAATTTGTTCTAGTTTTCTCTTTTGTCTCGTAACTGGCAAAGCATGTAATTGCTCATAGGGGGAGAAAAAGGATTACGCATCTGAGGTAGTACCTCAGACCTTTTAATTTTTGAGCATATACATATTGTTTCTGAGCATATTAGTATTTTTAAATATAGTTTTTGAGTAATATTATATATATTTTTTTTTAGTTTAATGTTTTAAATAAATGTACTCAAAAACATAATACTACAAACTCATAATATTTAAAATAAAACTCAAAAACTTTAATATAAAACTCAGAAAATAGATATTAAGAGGTAGTACCTCAGATGTATAGTCCATAAGGGGTGGAGCAGAGGAGCAAGAGGGTTAATAAGGGACGCTCATCTCCGAACAAAAATAAAAAAGTCCAAAATTTTTAATTTAATTTTTAATTTGCCTTTACTTATAAAGTCCCTCTTAAAAAACAAAAGCAAATAATTGATATGGACAGAAAAAACTGATAGAGTAAATCAAACACGGTAAAACATCACTTAACGAAAGTACGTAAGAATGCAAATACATGATCATAATTTTTACATGTTCCCAAAAAAATAAACTAGTTTCCATTAAAACGGAAATATCCGTCTTAATATTAAAACGAGTTAAATATCATTCTATATGGGTATATAAGACAAATATTTTGTTTCTCCGTGCATCCTATTTTTGTCTTATTTATTATCCCACACATGTATACTTGACCCATTCTAAACTTAAACGGATATCCCGTTTTAATTGAGAATTTGCCCCAAAATAACTTATGTCAACGGAAGTGAGAACACACAGAAAAAGATAGAAATTTACAACATTGCTAACAATTTTCTTACCTTCGCAACGATAATTGGAAATGAAATTGATGCTCTTCATATAGCCTTTGTTTGCCAACCATTGAGATGTTTTTCATGGAGAAAAACACTAGGCACATGCTTAACAATAGAGTAATCGGGTTTTCCGGGTCGAATTTGATCAACGAAATGCGACGGCATGTTATAGAAATTGAGTGTTTTTAGACCTGCAATGAACTGAATGTCACAAGGTACTTCCAAATTCTCGCTTTCTCCGATTGACAGCTCCGAGAGAAGAGGCAAAGCTCCTTTAGCTATTGACAAGGTCTTAAGATGATACAAGTCTAAGAGCTGTAGTGTCTTGAGCTTCTGAAACCCGTGACTCGCGATTTCCATGTCCTCTCCAAGGTACGCTTCAAGCAATTGAAGTTCGGCTAGATTAGGAAATAGTTGTAAGGTCTCCAGAGGATCAACGTACATATTCGACCACCTTAGATGAATTTTAACTAGGCCATGGAGCTCGTATACCCATGTAGGAATCGCGACTAATTGTCCGTTTAAGGATAGACGTTTAAGCATACGAGGAGGAGACTTAACATTCGTTAAATCAATTAGCTCAATTCGACTCTTTGAGGATACATTCAATGATAGAAGATACTTCATCCCATCAATTATCGAACATAAATCCGTTCCATCACCCGACTTGATCCCTATGATTCCCAACTTTCGTAATTGTGTCAAGTTTCTCAACTCCGTAGTCCAGCTTCTCTGTGAGACATCGCCCACATCCAAATATTCGAGTTCCTGTAGTTCCAAACATTTCTCCAGTGACCCTTCGACAAATTTCACTCCGTTTATCTTCAAGAAGTGACCACTGTACCCGAAATCATACTCATAGTAGTAACCCAGAAGATGTCGAAGCCTAACAAGTTTGTTTATTTCCATGGGGAGCTCGGAAATGAAGGTTTGTTTCAAATCCAATGTTTGGAGATTCTCGAGTTTACCAATGGAAGTCGGAAGTGTTGAAACTCGCGTGCACCTCAAACTTAAGTAACGTAAATTGAGCAACATACCTAGTTCTTCAGGAACAACGTCCACAGAGGCATTGAATAGATCAAGTACTTTCAATAAGTTCGCGGCCTTGAAAAATGATTTGCTGAACAACTTCGACATGATTATTGGTGTAGCTTCTATTACAAAAAGACTGCGGATACTTGATTTGCTCTGTTTAGTATTGTCCAGGAACTCTGCTGCAACAGAGCTGTCATCGTCTTCGTTTCCCTGAATGGATAGACGCCTTGGTGGTGTTTCGTTGCCAAAACATTCCTTGTTAGAATTACTCGAAAGAATTTTGCAAAAGCTCAATTCTTCCAATTTGGATAGAATCATCTCATGGAAGAATTCACACAATAATCCCAACCTCTTTACTTTTCCCGAACCATCTCTCGATTTCACTTCTATAAAGCTCGTATGAATTAGCTCGTCGACATATTCTTCTGCAATTTCTTCAAGAGTTAGAGTACTATTCCCCTTAGAACCGCGAATAAAACCCTCTGCTATCCATAATCGAATGAGTCTCATCCGACCAATAGGCATCCCTTTCGGGAACATCCCGAAGTACAACAGGCAAGGCTTTAGGTGAAACGGTAAAGCGTAATAATCCTCCATAAAGGTTTTGTGCATACCAGACAATTGCAGATTTTTCGACAGGTAAAATCCAAGGTTATCGCATACCCTTTCCCATTCTTTCATATCATCTTCCTTCGTCGAAAGGAGCCTACCAAGGGAAGTAATTGCTGGTGGCAATCCTCCACATTTTGTTACAATTCTACGAGCATAATCCTCCAAGTCTGAAGGACAACTTCCAGTAGAGTTTCGAAAAGTCTTCTTGCAGAAAAGTTCCCATGCCTTTTCTGAAGGTAACGGTTTGAGTCTGTACATACCGTTAATAGATCCCTCTAACCATGCGTTAGCTACGCTCTCATAGCGTGTAGTCATTAGTATTTTGCTTCCATTATAAGTAGAAGGTAGCCATACACGTCTGATATAAGTTGCCATCTCTGTATCGTCTTCTTGAACACCATCGAAAACAACCATATACCTTTTCTCCTTCATTAGGCTTTGCAGTATGTTATGTAAAGCGGTTTTATGCAAAGACTTGAATTCATTGATGTTAGGAACCGCTTCATCAAACTGTAAAATCAGACTCCTTAAAATGTCGATATTTTCCTTACGTTCTTGCACCGGAATCCATGCACAAAGAGGGAAGTGAGATCTCACTGTTTTATCGCGGTAAACACTATCGACAAGAGTTGTCTTTCCTAGTCCTCTCATGCCAACCACTGCTATTGTACAGGTTTTTGAATTTACTGCTTCTAAACCCAATAACTCGATTATTTCCCCTTTCGCGATATCATTCTGAACTGCATCAACATCGATATAGTCCATAGATTGATGATAAGACGTGGTTAGTCTATTCCGAGCCTTCTTGTCACGTCCGTGTTCATGATCCTTATTAACACGGTCATCAACACTGTACTTTTCTCTTGTTTTCGCGAGTTTATTTGTTGTCTCGAGCAAGCGCTTTATGGTAGACGCCATACTATGGACTTCGAAAGAGAGAAATTGCGTTGCCTTAGACAATACAGTATCTTTCGTGAAGAGCTGATATCGTTCAATGCCATCCTCTATCTCGTAAGCCAGCAATCTAAGTTGTCGAGTCGACTCTTTCAACAAATCGTCTCCCTCAGCTCGTTCTTCAGAATCCTTTAGAAAGATTGAGATGCTTCGCAACTCGTTGCTGATGGAATTAACGTCATCTTTGAGACCGGAGATTAACGAAATTTCATCACTAATCAACGGAGCTAATGCTTGAATAACAAAATCTATTGTGCCGTAGATCTCTCCCATTTCTGAACAGACAAAGGAATCTATATTAAGGTTCAAATATACACAGCAAACAATGATACAACATGCTTTCCTAATCGATAGAACCCGAAATGCTGTGAACCGAAACTGACCCAACCTAAGGGAGTAAGGGCTAACTGGAAAGAACCCGAAATGCTGTGAACTGAAACTGACCCAACCTAAGGGAGTAAGGGCTAACTGGAAAGAATGACTGACCCGACTCGAATCAACCCACCCAACTCGAACTCATACTCGACCTATTTAATTAAATATTTTGACCAGGCTAAACCCAAAATGGATATGACGGGACCCGTATAACGACCCGTAACCAACCTGAATGACCCGATTGACACCTTTAGAGTGTAAAATAGTTTCATAAATGTTTATTTTTGTGATATCATACTTAAAAAATTCATAACCGAAATTCGAAAAATTTAATTTCCTTAGTTTATCAATGGAAAATTAATAAATAAAACAAATATATAATTTTTTGAAAAAAAATAATGGAAATACTTATAGAGACATACTTTTAAATTTTGTTGATAAACTAAGAATTTGAGGAAACAAACAATTTTTTAAACCATATAACATATGTCTTTTAGGATTTTGAGCAGTACTAAAAATATTTCTCAATAAAAAACTTCATGTTTTCAATTTTTTCAAAATTATTTATTCATAATTTTATATAATTACCTTTGCAAAATATGGTCAATAAGTTGATGGATTGTGTAGTATGAGTAAAATAGCATTTAAGAAATATAAGTAAGATGTCGGGACATTTCCATTAAACAAAAGCAAACGTTGGGTTATTCTTGTTAAATCAAAAAATTGGGTTATTTTCATGCTTGATAAAAGTTGGGTTATTTTTGTCAAATACGATAGAGGGGTGCATAAAGAACATAGAATAACATAAAATTCACAACATCCTATCTAAGATTCTAAGATCATCTACTCTGGATTATATCGATTGATATATGGTATACATAAAAACATAATCCGTACTCCCTACGTCCCATTCATTTATTTACATTTAATTAAAAACCACTCAAAAAAATAAAAAATAAAAATAATAAATGATTGGAACAAATGAAGTAATTAAGAACATTAAACATTACGTACCAATTTATGTTGTGCAAGAAATTACGGCATGTATTCTCGAGCATTATTGAGGTATCTCTTTAGGATCGTACTTCTGTATCCTCGAGATTTAATATCTCTTTACGACTTTACTAATACAACATCAAGAGCCAAAGATGGATTAATGATGTATTAGTAAATGATAATTAAGTTTTAACAAATGTTAGATGATTTTATACACATTAAAGTCTAAGTATTGAGATAGTCTTCGGTTCCTCACCAAGTCTACTCACCCAACTCTTAAAAGCACTAAATACAACGTGACATCTAGTGTTGGGGACTCCGGGTGTTATATGACATTTAGCATGTTTTTTTATGAGTTGACCTTGGTTATCTTTTACCGATTGATGGGACAATCTCTTTTCGAGTTTTAGTTATACTATGAGGGTAAGATTATCAGCAAGACTCTTCTAAATTTTAAGACTCTCTCACATCAGTTTTTTATTATTTCTTTATTGTTCAGACTTACGTAAGACCCACCTCAAATTTTATACATTATCCCTCAGACTCATCTCAGACTTTTTTTTTCCACTTTACTTCTTTTTTTCTTACAAAAAAAGATAACACATGAGATCCATTCATTAATTTCCCTTATGTGTGCGGTCAAAACTCACCCAAAGTCTTAAGTTGAATCTTGATTTCCCTACTCATTCTAGTGTTTTATTGAGACATTTTGGAATGGAGTTAGAATCCTGTTGAATTCTATCTCCACCCCAACCCCTTGGAATCCCATACCCACCCCATCCCCCATCGATTCAAACTCCGTTCCTTTATGTTTATTTCTCTTATGAACCTAACATGTTTTGAAAGGTATGGAATTAGAACAACATACTTTTATGGTTTCTTATCCCAATCTATTTTATCCATAAGTAGTGAACCAAACGACCCCTTAAAACTTTGTTAAGACTTTGGTTGATTATTGGTAGTCTTGAGTGAGTCTTGTCTCTCAAGATTTACCACCAAAGTCTTATCTCAAAACTGCCAATAATCTTACTCTGAAAATTATATTTAATGACATATAATAGTATTTTATTTTAGTCTATATAAGGTAACATGTAGGAATTCAACTGAGACCGGAATATCCAATTCACGTGAATTATTTTCCTGTATATAAATTCACATGAATTCGAAAAAGTCGTTTAGTTAGCACATATGGGAGTTAAATTTCATAGGAGTTGTGAACTACCTATGAGGGGCTAGGTAGTTCAATTCCACCGTAATGTAGGCATTCAAAACTCCTAGGAGAATTGAATGCCTACATTTTGCCAAAAAGTTGTCAACCAAACATCCTCTCCTTTTTATAATTCATGGGATTTTAATTTTCTCATGAATTGAAAGGGTAACCAAACGAGACCTAACATACTTTTTCAAAAAAAAATGTAGGAAAAATTATGAAAGTTTAATAATCATGTGTGGGTGTTTGGGTAGGTATTGGTATCGTTTGGTTGCCCTTCACGAAACGTAGAAATTAGAAATTAAAATTAAAATTTCACGATTTTTAAAATTGGGAGTTTGTTCAGTTGCATCTTTTTTGACACAGGGTACGAATCTAAAATTTCCATGATTTTCCAACTTTCTCGTAATGGAGGGCTTGAATTGCCTAATCCCTTAGCTAGTTGAATTTTCTGTGTAATTGGATTCCCAGCCAAACGTTTTTACTACATTCACCTAAATTTCACGAGGGGTTTAACTCTCATGAATAGGATATTCCTATGAAGTTGTAATCCAACGGTTACCTTAAGAACGACAATAAGAAAAGACAAATCAACTAAAGCCTTGTTCTTTTGGATTTAATTTCAGCTTATTTCAGTTCAATTCAGTTTAATTCAACTTTTTTCTTCACAAATTAACTCTTACTTCGGTTCAGTTCAGCTCCGTTGAGTCTAGTTCATTTCAGCTCCAATAAGTTCAATTCAGTTCAATTCATTTCAAACAGTTTCAGTCCAAAAAAAATAAGGCCTAAGAAAATGATTTATTAATTAATATGATTATGTTTGGATTCGCTAGGTTGTTCATACAAAGTCAACTAGTTCATTAGTTCATGATATAGAAAACAAAAGCTACTAGTTTGTGTCTTTGTCATGTAAAGATTATTTAATTAGTGAGGATTTATGCAAATTTGCTACATAAAAAATCACAATATAAATAAATTATCAAAAAGTCTGATAGATATGAGTTATCTCATTGAAGAAGTCTTGTGACACTAATTAGTGACTTAGTTTTGATAGTTTGATTAGTTGCTTTCATATAAGGGGGCAAGATAGTGATTTTCTAACCGAAGAACAATAATAAATTGCACAAGAAATTGCTTGTTGCCAAATTGACATATATTAGACCATCCCGAACCAAGTCAATTGTTAGGTCATGACCTTGCTTGATTATGGTAATGACACAATTAAGCATGATTAATTTGTGACCAAAAATATTAAGGGTCCGTTTGGATTGAGTGAATTGGAGAGAAAGGGAGGGGAGAGAAAAGAGGGATTCATTTTCCTTTGTTTGGATACAAAATATGGAAGGAGGGGAATGGAGGGGGAGTAAAATGAGAGGATTTAATTTCTCTCCTATTGAACAAACCATAATCTTTCCATGAGTGCCAAGATTTGAAAGGAAAACTTTGTTTGGCCTCTCATCTCCCTCCTTCCTCCCCTTCCATTTCCATTATCCATAAGCATAATCCATCCATTTTCTCATCACCCTCCTTCCCCCCCACCCTTCCATTTCCCTCTCATCATTTTTGTTATCCAAACAACCACAATTCACTCCACCTCCCCTCCCTTCCCCAGTCCCCTCACTCCACCTCCCCTCACTCCCCCTCCCCTCCCCTTCCCTCCTAAAACTGTATCCAAATAGACCATAAAAGGTCAATTTGTGCCCATGGTTGAACAAAATTGACCTTCTTATTGACCTTGTATGTGTCCAATTGTTATTGGTTGAACAATTAAAAAACAATAAAAGTATAAAATGCATGATTAATTTGTACCTAGGTCGTGACCTTGTGCTTGGGAGGGTGAAAATAGGTCAGAATAAATAAATTGGGATTAAGAGTAAAACTGGATCGCGACCTAATTAGCGCGACCTCTGCTTGGCGATGGTCCGCATAAGATGAACCACAATTAGCATATTATACAACCAGTTGTATACATCTGGATGTATAGTCCTATTTGTGAATCATCACAAAACGAAGTGCAAAAAATAATCAAACGACAATAATTATCACATTTTCTGTGTTTTTTATGAATATTTCTACCTTGTTCGTGAATACCTTAGAGCATCCACAATAGAGAGGATGAGARGTCCTCTTAACACTCTCTTTCCTCTAAGAGGACATCCTCTCTATTGTGAGGCACATGTTGATGTCCTTTTAGCAAAAGGAAGATGCTTATTTCCTCTAGTTTTAGAGGAAAACTTACCTTGGCCCTAGTGCCCACAAACTAATCACTATTTGTCTTTTTCATAACAATACTTTTTTTTTTTAAAGTTTTAGAGATTATGTAAAGTAAGATACGTAATATAAGAGGATCCTCTCTATTGTGGAAAAAATTAATGGAAGAGGATGGTAATGGTAAGAAATGAGATGAATGAAAGAGAAAATGAGGTGTCAAAAAAAATAGAATGAAAGAGAAAAATTAAGAGGAAAATATCATCCTCTCTATTGTGGATGCTCTTATACACTAGTATTATGTGCAATGGATCTACTAAAAAACAACATTAGTAAATGAAAAATAAAACTAAGTAAATAAAGAAAAAGTTAATTTTCCCCAAAAATTAGGGTAAAAAGTTGTAAAACTTGTAACTATATGTCTATATCCAACCAAATCATTAACAACACATAATATTAGGAATTAAGCGTTTACGTTAAAGTTGGTTAATGTGAGATTAACATTCTCGTCTTTTAAACAAAAGAAAGTGGTCATGGGATACTCGATGATAATGCAATTCATGGACTATACAACCAGTTGTACGGTGTAAAATCTGAGCTTTGTAATAAAGTAACCGAGCTTTATGTTAAGAATATAAGCTTTATTAGAAAGTATCTGATCCCATCCATTAGACATTAAAAATATGAACTTTGCGTTAGCTCAGAGAAAATACATATAGGTTCGGATTCTTATACCTTAATTGTACAATGTTTATATATAACTGTATATATAATCCTATTTGTGATGATAATGATACAATGCGTATCCAACACATACAATAATATACAATGTGGCATGATTGTACTTTACATGTACGAATTCATAAGGCTTTCGTATTAAAGTGCTTATCTTGGCACGCATATATGATAAATGGGTAGTATTTCAATTGGTCGAAATGATAGATTTCATGTAATCAGACATTGGAAAGTAGAGATCTTTTAGAGCGGAAGACTAAAACGATAATTAAAAAGCAAAAAACCAAAAATGTTTAAACCAAAAATGGACATTGGAAATTTTGTGAAATGTAGTCACTTCACTAATTGTTCTGTCTTTTTATTACAAAAGGGAGTTGATAACTGTAAGTTGACAAACATAAAATTTAATAACAAATTGAATGAACTAAGAGTTGTGATTGTGTGTCGATATGGGTGCGTTTTCCTGTTCGGTTAGTTTATGACAAGTTTTCTTCATTTCTTGTAGTGTAATTGCACTTTGTTTATTCGGAAAATGCACGCGGTGTCCTTGAGGTTTGTTTTTTTGTCCAAAATACCCAATTTTTTTATCCGAAAAACTTTAAGAGGCCATAACTCGTGTTTACGAGTTTAAAAAGTGATAATTTTTTTTTTCAAATTGATTCTCTTTCTGGGAACTACGACTTGAAAAAAAAAATTGTTGAGTTTGGAATTCGTGACCAAGAGATNTTTTTTTTTTTTAAAGTTTTAGAGATTATGTAAAGTAAGATATGTAATATAAGAGGATCCTCTCTATTGTGGAAAAAATTAATGGAAGAGGATGATAATGGTAAGAAATGAGATGAATGAAAGAGAAAATGAGGTGTCAAAAAAATAGAATGAAAGAGAATAATTAAGAGGAAGATATTGTCCTCTCTATTGTGGATGCTCTTAGAGCATCCACATTGAAGAGGATTGACCATCCTCTTAGATGAAAGCGAGTGCTAAGAGGATGCTCTCTTCAATGTGGAACCAATATTGAACATCCTTTTTGAAGGAGGAAGAGGAAGACTTCCTCTATTTTTAGAGGAAGTACAACATAGGCCCTTGTGCCCACTTTCCTCAGAGCACCCACATTGAAGAGGATTGACCATCCTCTTAGATGAGAGAGGGTTCTAAGAGAATGTTCTCTTCAATGTAGCAACATCCTCTTTAGAATGTCCTTGTCTTGGCCCAAGTGTCATATAAGAGAGAAAATGCATAGTGGGGCCTACTTAAAAGAGAGGAAAGGAGACCCTCTTTGATGTGGAGAAGAATAGAGAAAGAGGGCGAAGAAATTGGGAAATGGGTAAAAATAAAGAGAAAATGATGTTGCCAAATGAAAAAATTAGAAAAATTTATAATGAGGGAGATGACCTCCTCTTCAATGTGGATGCTCTCACTCTCCTATAAAAAAAATTGCATGTGGAGATTACTTTATTTGATTTTTAATAGAAAAAAAATTAAAATATAAAAGAGAAAGTAGAGAGGATCCTCTTTGATGTGGGGAAAAAAAATAGAAGAAGAGGAGGATGATAGAGATAGTGGAAAATGAGTTGGATGAAAGAGAAGGTGATGTGTCAAAAAGATAAAAGGCATAAGAATAAATAAAAGGATATTAATATACTCTTCAATGTACATGCTCTTAATCCTTAAAAAAAGTTTTCGTCAAAATCACTTTCCTTTAAACGATCAAGTTCCTCGTCGCCCAATAATTGTTTTACAAATCTAGAGGTATTTTATCTCGCCCGTTGTCTTCTCGACATGAGTTTTAAGTAGGGGCGAAATCAGGGATTAGTTACTACTAGGGCTAAATATATAAACTGCAGTAAAAAAAAATGGATATCCGAAATACAATGAGTTATAGGGGCTAGTAAGGGGGCTCGCTCCTTTAGGCGGTAGTTATTTGCAAATTTCGAAATTGTAGTCAGAATTTTAGAAAAAAATTTGGAGTTTATCATATAGCATTACTCGTCCGCCCCTTGAAAGTCTTTCGCTCCATTTAACTTCAAATTCTGATTTCGTCACTGATAATGAAGGCTTTATTTAATTAATTATTATTCGATAATAAAGTAAACAATATAAATAGTTAAATTTATCCTACAAGACTAAAACTAATGTCAATCCTAAAGTAGGTTTTTAAAGAAAAAATAAGAATGTTTAATAATTAAAAAAAACTACCATATTTTATTTTTTATTAATATAATTGTCTATGACCAAGAAAAATTATATTTAATGATCCTTCTTATGAGATTAACTACATTTGATTAAAAAATTACGCAAAACATGATATATATAAATGGAACTACTTCAAATACAAATACAAAATTATCGGAATTAATTGAGAAAAATGGCCAACGAGAAGCCAATTGGAGCAGTCCACCTTAAATGGCAAAGATATTTACCAAGACCAATTGTCATACTGTATTATTGTGCTTAATTTTATTTGTTCCAAAATTGTATAGGGCAATAGCCTAGTAAAAGTGGGTTAGTTCCGCCCTAGGTTTATGTATACACTTTTTTGTTGCTAAATGGAGGTAATTAAGTTCTGTTCTTTCAATGCGTCTTACTTGTGACAGATAAGTTGAAGACGGATAATGTCCTTCACAATAAGGCAAGTGAGAGGGGGGGGGGGGGGGGGGGGGAAAATGGAGCATCCCATGGATAGTGTCACTTACATTTGTGAGAGGGCACTATCCGTCTTCAGGTTGTGACGGATAGTGTCCGTCTTCAATGAGAATTTGTGCTGTTCTTTTTGGACTTCAGTTGAGTTCAGTTCAACTTATCTCTTTAATTTCAGTTCAGTACAGTTCAGTACAATGCAGCTCTTTCAGCCAAAAATAACAAGACTTCGGGCCCAAGAAAAATAGAAGAGCAAACACTTCGGGCTCAAGAAAAATACCAAATGCAGCTTAAAAGAAATTAATGGGCCAATAAACGAATATTGAGGAAACAAAAGTCCATTGTTTTGGGCTTGAGAGGATGGTCAATTGTCCTAGATAATGACCTAATGTGACTTATGCGAGACCTTGGGGGTGTGGAAAACGACTCAATTGCTAAATATCGTCGTCTCGTCGATAAATTGAATAAATTGACAAATTTGTTCCTCACGTTTTTTATTCAATTTATCTCTAATCTGTCTGTTTTACCAAAACAAATTTAGGTTTTGTTAACCAAATTGTTTTGTTTTATTGTTACAGTGAATCAAACCGTTATCTTTGAGATATAAACGGGTCAATTTCACTTTACAATCTCATACTACGGTTAACAAATTGACCCTTGTTTTAACAGAAACTGATAAGAAAAAGTAATGATATAATATAAAAACCTTTCTCTTTTGTTTTATCTTCATATTGAATTAGAACTAAAAAGTCTTAAATTGATTATAGTTTAACTGATTAAGCATTAATCAAACCGTTTATAACCATTTTCAGACAATTATCCGAACCGTTTAAAACGGTTATAACTTATAAAAAGTTCGTTTAGGTATAGGGTTTGGCCGACGGGTTGAAGTTGCTCTTTCCATACTATCTGAACTTACGAACTGTCGAACCAAATAAATTATCGTTTTGATGATCTAAACCATTTCTTGAACACCCTAAACGACACCACTAGCCCATACTAGTTCGTTTATGTCTAGGGTTTGACCGACGTGTTGAAGCTGCTCTTTCCATACTATGCGAGCTTACGAACTGTCAAACCAAATAAATTATACAATCCGGTCATCTAAACCATTTTCTTAACACCCTAAAGGACACCACTATCCAAGTATCCCATACTATCAAATTCGATTGTATTGTACACATTCTTGTCCTGTACTATTAGGAATTTACGGCTTTAACACGTTCTAAGATAACGATTGAGAAAATCCCTTTCGAAAACATCTGATAAAATTGGAACGATACCGAGATAAGAATGAAGCGACAAAGTACGTACATATAAAGACAGAGTTGTGTACACAGGGAGAGTCTGTCTGTCTGTCTGTCTCTCTGCATGTTATTACCCTCCTTTTAAACACACACCTATTTGTCTTCATTCTCCACCTTTCCCCCATTTTCAAACCTCCCCTATTCTCCCCCTTTCAATTCCTCCATCAAACCCTAATTTCCCAATAACCCATCTCAATTTTCCCTATTTTATTCCTACCCTTTTTACATTTTCCCATAATTTTTCTTAATTTGTCACCAATTTAAGGATCACTTGTTGATCAAATACTTATAATTTGTATTGTTTCTAATTGTTTTCTGGGATTATTTTGATAAAAGAAGGAATTTTTGAGATAACGAGGTGTTATTTTATCCGGGTTTTGTGTTTTATTATGATTACAGGGTTTGATTGTTGTGGAAGTTTATGATATTCGGATTTTCTAGGGTTTTGAATTAGTAGGGTTCGTCGTCTTTTCAGGTTTGATTCCTCATTTTTAATTCACGTTTCATTGTTTTTTTTTATAATAAAGGTAAGATTTTTGTATTGCATTTTATCCGGTTGGTGTATAATCATTTTCAATGATTAATATATTGTGGATTAATTGATTTCATGGAAGTTTCCTTTCATGATTAGATATTGCACTAATATATATTCAATCCGTCTCAATCATTTGTTTATTTATTTTTTTTTTTTTCGTGTAAAAGTTATTTTAATCAAAGATTTGCGACGAATTTTTTTTTAATAAATATGAATAAATGATTGGGACGGAGGCAAATGGCGCCTTTGTCTTCATACCAATCATTTGTTTATCTTTGATTAAAATACCGCTCATAGAATAAAAAAGGTAAACAAATGAATGAGGTTCATAACATGACATTGGGTCTTTGTATGTATAAAACGGTCTTATTGGAGTTTTTTTCATGTACCATAAAGGGGGAAGTTGCTTTTTGGGGCGTAATTTTACTCAATGATTATAATGTAGTTCAACAAACTTTTGTTTGTTTATTGCAAAGCTGGGTAATGATGATGGTGGTTATACTTGTATATGCAAAAGAGTGCATTCAACCGTGACGGATTCGATTGATTATTTGCTTAAATGGGATAAAGTTTTCATATTGTAGTGTTTTGCATCATTGGACGGCTTTTTGGGTTTGTGTGTTTATGACCATAAAGTTCTTGTAGACTGTGGTTGGTGGGTTTTTAACCTTAGATTATAATTTGTTGATCATTATCAAAATGAGTATGATGAAAGAGTTCCCATGAGTTGTCTTGACCCCTTGGTAAACCAGACTAATAGGCTCGTGAAAAGCCGAATACCACATTAACTGTTGTGAATTTTTGCTTTCAAATATTTTTTTTTTGTGCTTTGAACGTTGGTGGCGACTGGTGGCTGGTGAGGCTGCAATAGCGACTTGTATTAGGGAGTGCGGTTTATATATATATCTTTTCCATTTTATGAATTAATCCGCTGGTTCTTTTTGCTGCAGGAAGCTCAGATTTTCATAGGATAAGTGAGCATTATGGTGCGTTCAGCCGTCCGTCCAAAATCTTCTGGTTCTCTGAAGTTCGAGGTAGGTGAAATAGATACAAGGGCGCCTTTTCAATCTGTGAAAGATGCAGTCAATTTATTCGGCGAGGTTGCTTTCTTTGGAGGAAAATCTGCGATTAAGAAACCTAATCGAAATTCGGCAGAGGTATGTCTTACCTGAATCAATTTTCCAGTAACAATCCTATTCTTGAATACACAATTCTCTTGCTAATGCCATAAACTAGAATTTCTGGATAGTTGTAGGACGAGGTGTGTCCATCACTGAGGCCCCTCACTTGTTGACTTAGAAGTAATAAGAACGAAGCTTTCCTTTTGGGACTTATGATCTTCAGTGTTTTGATCGAAGGAACAAAGGACTAAAGAGGTCTTTTCATTTTTTTCCCCTTTTGTTGAGGGTCTCGATGGTCGATTGAGTCAATACTCAGTAACCAACATGTTCGTTAACTTTCATCTGAGGCACGGCTAGAATAATCAGTCTAAGTTTCGTACATGGCTATTTTAAGGGAAAACAACATTATGTTTTCTGGCTTAAAATTAAGTGTCCAAGTATCATACTAATGTCCGAGGTCGAGTGTGAGACAGGTAATATGAAGTGTCCAAGTAACATTGTCTCTACTCTCCTGAACAAATCGTAAACTAAAGCAACTAAAGTGTTGAAGTCTGCTACTGATATTTCTGAAGTTACTATTGAGTTTTGTCTGATTTTTGTAAGAGTCTCCCTCAGAGATCTATCATAAATCTTTCCCGGGAAATAAAATGGGTTTCCATGGTTAATGTATGTTTGTTTTTTGGAGTTAAGTTGCTCAGTATTTTTTTGACTATAAATGTAATAATCCAATATACACATTGCTTCGTCATTTTAGCTTTTCAGGAACGCATTCTTTGCCTAGAGAAATTTGGTCTCCTTTAACCGGCCGTATAACTTCCAGTGTTTATGTCATTGCAGAAAGTTTTGGTTAAAGAGTCGGAGCTACATCTGGCCGAAAAGGAACTAAACAAGTTGAAGGAACAGCTCCAGAATGCCGAATATACCAAGTCTGAAGCACTAGTAGAACTTGATAAAGTAAAGAAGACAGCTGAGAATCTATCACAGATGATCAAACTTTTGACTGAATCTAAAGAAGCTTCAGTTCAGGCAACAGAAGCTGCGAGGAATCATGCAAAGCGGCTAGAAGATGCTAACAGTGGAAAGTCTGAGTTGACCAATGGGTTCCGTAAAGATGACGCTGAGACTGCACGAGAGGAGTACACATTATTGCTCTCGGATCTGAATTCTGCAAAGCAAGAGCTAGCTAAAAACCGTCAGGATTTTGAGACGTCTCTCGAAGCAAAAGCATCTGCTATCAAGGAGGCGGAAGGAGCTGAAATAGCAGCAAAGATTAATGCCGAGAGGGCTGCTGAAATTTCATCTGAAATTGCTGCTCTGAAGGAAACTATTGAGCAGGTCAAGCAGGCTTCATTAGTAGCTGAACATGAAAAAGCAAAGACTATTGCTGAGAAAGAAGTTGAGAGACAGTCCTACAAATCTAGATTGGAAGAGACGTCAAAGAAGTTGGAGTTAATGAAGAAAGAGTTTGATCCGGAAGTTTCCAAAAACCTCGAGGCTCAACTTGCTGGTGCTATGATTGAAATTGAGGCTTTAAAAATGGATGTAGCAAACACTAAGGAATCTGATTTGGATGCTGTAAAAAGGGTTACTTCGGAGCTGAATGGCGCCAGGGATTCGTTGCAGAAAGTTCTGGAAGACAGAAATGCCCTTCAGAGTCAAGTGGAATCCCTTAGGCAGCAACTGGAGAGTTTGAGGAAAGAACATACAGAATTGAAAGAAAAAGAAGCAGAGACGGAATCCATTGCTGGGAATCTCCATGTTAAACTTCGTAAATGTAAGTCTGAGCTCGAGGAATCCCTTGCAGAAGAATCTAAAACAACTACAGCTACAGATGAAGGGTCAGCAACCATGAACCAGCTAGCAGTAGAAACCGAAAAGGCCAGACATGAGGCAGAGGAGATGAGGATGAAGGCAGAAGAGCTGAAAAGGGAAGCAGAGGCTACATTGGTTTGTTTAGAAGAAGCTGAAAAGAAGCTGATGATCGCACTTCAAGAGGTTGAGGAAGCGAAAGTGGCGGAAGATGCGGCTCGTGAACAGATAAAAGTTTTGTCGGAGCAAGCAGATGCTGCACGATCCTCTACCTCGGATTCAGGTGCTAAAATCACAATTTCGAGGGATGAGTTTGAGGCATTGAGCAAGAAGGTAGATGAGTCAGGACAGCTGGCAGGGATGAAGGTGGCAGCTGTAATGGCTCAGGTGGAAGCTGTCAAGGCGAGCGAAGATGAGGCCCTACAGAGATTAGAAGCTTCTAGAAAGGAAATTGAGGATATGAAAGCTGCCACCGAGGAAGCCTTGAAGAAGGCTGAGATGGCCGAAGCGGCTAGGAAGGCGGTAGAGGGGGAGCTTAAACGATGGAGAGAGAGAGAGCAGAAGAAAGCAGATGACATTGCTTCACGTATACTGGCAGAAACACAGGCACAAGCGCAATCAAGGGTACATGTACCAACTCTGTCGCAATCAAGACTACAGGTACATTGGCTGGTCTACACTTTATTATTTTTAGGGCTCTCCAGACATCGGGCAAATAATTATTTTCTGCACCATGTCCTTATTCTTTTTTGCCAGAAACCATTAAATATATTCCCTTCATCCCAAATTTATTGTCCTTAATCAATGTCAATTTTAACCACATATTTCTCTGAAATATATATATAGAGATGCAATCTAAATTTTCATCAAGTTTATAAATGTCAGTCTATTGTGAGAAAATATTTGTCACAGTCGGCTTCTTTTGACCGCCAAAATCAAATGGAGATCATAAACTTGGGATGGGGGAGTTATATATTTGCATAATAATAGCTTTAAGTTATCAAATGGACATCGATATAATATTCAGTGCCAACTTTACAGGTACCAACGCAACTGAGGCCAAGTAAATCAAACCCAATAGATTACAAGATTTCAACAGCAGAGGATTCATCAGTAAATGGGGGAAAGAAGCGGAACAAGTCCCTGAGTTCAAAGTCGAAGAAAATGTTATTCCCTAGTCTAAGTGCGATATTTCAAAGGAAGAAAAGTCAAGTTGAAGGCGGATCACCGTCTTATCTCCCTGGTGAAAACTGAGTTTTGGTACGCGGACTTTTAGGAAGGTCCATCACGTTGCGCGTTCATGTACATTTAGAGTGGAGCTTGATTGTGTGAGGGGAGGACATGGAAAAGGACATGAAAATTGGCCAATTTCCATATGATTTTGTATAGTTCTGAGATGTTGTGTATATGCTGAAGTGAGTTAATCTTTAATGGGAGCATGAAATGCACTATGGTGCAGCTCCATCTTTTTTTGCCTCTCTACTCCCTTTCTCAATTAGTCTCGCTAGATAATTTACTCCGAGTCCCAATCATTTGTTTCACCTTTTTTATTCTGCGCAAATTTTATGATGTTTTTTATCCACGGTATTGAACCTAGGTCGTGTCATTGGGACTGTGCCTGGTTGTGCTTACAAAAGAAATTACACAGGCTCGAGTTCACCCTATAACCCATCAAGGTTCTTTTCGCCCTCGACAAGTTGTTGATACATATAAATTAAAGATTTATTTCATCAGTTGAGTTGTTGATAAGTATCCATTAAAGATTATTGAATCATATGAGTTGTTGATACATATCAATTTAAGATTTATTTCGAGGTTGTACGAAATAAATAATAGAAAGGATATGCACAATCGAGTTTGACCTTAATTCTAATTAAACTATGCTCTTCCTCAAACTACCATGATGGGAATCTTAGCAATAAATTAAGTTATTTAATTTTGAGAACGCGAAAGATTCAATCATCAGAAATAGAAAGATATACTTATTCTTAACATTTTAATGAAAGAATCTTAAAAATATTACCTTATATGACTTCTTATCATGTGTCCTTATGACACATGTAGAAAACCGATCAAAATCTCATTCAGTCACGATCATTTGTCTATAACGGATTTTCTAGGATGTTATTAGGGGACTTTTTTTTGTTAACATATATTCTTATGGCACACATCAAGAAGCTAATAAGAAAAAAAAATTATAATAATATTCCATTAATTTTGGTAAAAGTGAGTTTGTACATTATTGCTTTCAATGTTTTGGCATATTCTGAACGATGTTGTCAGGATCGAGATTCTAGTTTGAATTGATGGAGTATATAGAATCGAATCGGTAGTGTTGGACTGTAGGATCGTAAGATTCTACAAACTAACTAAATATAATTTTTTATTTGGTAAAAACATAAAATGAAGATTAAAGTACAAACTTATTAATATTTATCTATAAATTATTGGTGATTAATAATTCCGTAATTTTTGTGTCATTGTATAAACATGTTTTACAACTTACACAACATTCGAATTTTACAATGTCATTATATAAAATATATATAATTATTCTTTATCATAAAACTGGATCGTAAGATCGCGCGTTTAGAAATTCTCAAAAGAATAAGATCATAAGATTTTACAACCATAACAGAATCTAAGATCACGGATTAGTCAAGTGTTTAAATCGTAAAATCGTAGGATCGAATCGAGATTCTGACAACAATGATTCTGAATAATTTTTTGTTTTATTTTTGTGTAAATCAAGGTGTTCACCGTCGACAACAATGTATAATTCCCTGGTCATAGTGCTCTCACTAATAGGTTAATGCAGCAGAAGAATTTATACCATAAACAAAGATCGAACCTAACCAAAAAAATTTCTCTAATTAATTTCTTAACGTATACCTAAAGAACACCCGTTAGAAAAACCGTTTCCAAAACAACAAAATCTTTAATTAGTAACGGTCACACACTCACTCAAATCACACATTCACACTTGTAATCACATACACAAACACACCACACTTTCACCACACTCCCTTCTTTACCTTTCCCTCATTCTCCTCTTCCTTTCTTCAAAACCCTCAAAAATGTCCATTAAAGAAGACCCATTAACCTTCACATCATCATCTTCTTCATCTCCAATAACATTCTCAGACACTCTCATTGATACTAGTAACAGTACCAACACCATTGGTAGTGCATCAGGAAGTTTTCAGGGTTCTGATAGTGTTCTGTATGATGGTGGCAGCGGAAGCGGTGGCGGTGGCGATGTTGATTTCGGGTTTATGAGACCTGATTTTAGACAAAATGTGCTTGTGGGTACTGTTCAATATTATGATCGGCATGTGTTTCTTTGTTACAAGAATCCCAAGAATTGGCCTCCTAGAATTGAAGCTGCTGAGTTTGATCGATTGCCTAGACTTCTTTCTGCTGCTTTGGTTTCTAGGAAATCTGATTTGATTAAAGAGGTTGATTATTTATTTGATTTATTTGTTAAAGTTTGTTTCTTTTTTTGTAGTTTTATTGTTTGGGTTATTCGGAAACAGTCTCTTTGTGTTGCTGATACGGGTAAGGTTGCGTACATCCGATTCCCCTTCTTGATAAAGTTTGATTCTTTGTGTGTTTTTATTGTTCGGGTGTATTCGGAAACAGTCTGTTTGTGTTGCTGGCACGGGTAAGGTTGCGTATATCCGACTCCCTTACCCTGTAATTTGCGGGAGTCCTTGAGGCACTAGATAAGTTAGAGCTTTGTAGTTACATGATAATCTGATCTCATACAACGGTCTTTTTTAGTGAAACCAACTAGTTTGATAGTTATGGATGTTTTTTTTAGGGTTCATAATGATTTGGACATAACTTGTTTGTTGTGTATTGTATATGGTTTGTTCTTGTTTATTCATATGGCGTGAGATTTCGTTGAGATTGGTGATTTGAGGTATGAAGGTTTGGATCTTTGGATATTTTTTAGGGTTCATTTTGGTGTACATATGATGTTTTTGCTTTGTATTGAAGTTGTTTTGTTCTTTATTCATATGGCTAGAGATTTCGTTGAGATTGGTGATTTGGGGTATGAAAGTTTGGATCTTTGAATGTTTGCTTTAGGGTTCATTTGGTGTGGACATAACATGGATGCTTAGTGTTGAAGTTGGTTTGTTCTTGTTTATTCAATTGGGGTGAGATTGGTGATATGAGATATGAAAGTTTGGATCAGTGGATGTTGTCTAGGGTTTATTCATATTTAGGCGTGCTTAAATTCTGTTGAGATTCTTGAAAGATAGTAATTCGGGTTTTTGAGAAAGCTGATTTTTTCCTTCATTCCACTGGATTCTGTTGTACTATGGTTTGACTGAGTTTCGGGTGGAAAGGGAGGCTGTAAGTGGATGGGAAAAGAAGGTTCCTTGCCTACATTCATTGTTGACAAATTGGGCGCGTGAAGAACCCAATCAAACAACGTAATGGGAAAGTTTAAAGAGTCTGGTGGAATACAGGGCATAAGCTCATTGCCTTCACCGAGTAGCGATGAACTCTGAGCAAAGTGCAGGGGTTATTATTTGACATTTTACTGGGCGATGGTTGTGCTTGCTGCATTAAAATAGCAGAAGTTTTCTTTTTCGAGGTGGATGTTCTCAGAGTTTCCAGTATGAGTTAGTCATTGCTTTGGTTTTGGCTTTTCGTGAAACTGTCATGATTATCTTGTCTTAAATGAAGTAGGCTTTGATTTATTTTTGTTCGTTATCATGATTTTGCAATGATTTTTTATGTACATTTCTACATAATTGATGAGCAGTGAAGGATTTGTCCCACTCTTACTACTTTTAGCCGTTTTGGATTGGGTTAGATACTATTTTGACATGGAAATGTTCTATTTGATATGGACAAGCTAGGTTTCCTGTCGCTTGTTGATTCGTCTAACAGCTAGCTATTTAAGAGGTGGGATTTTAATGCGCCTTTTAAATTAAAGAGAACAGTGCTGTTGGAAAATGTTTATAATGTGTTTTGGATGGTTGTCATACGTAGTGGTTGACTTTATGAACCTATAACTATACAAGCAACTAGATATTGATTAACATAACATTATCATATACTCCGTATTGTTTAGCCTTTGTCTTTTAGGATTTGAAGGTTAATACTAAATTATGAAAACTGCTATGTAAGCATAGATTTTTTTTTTTCCTTCCACCAGATCAATATTTTTGTAATTGTTTACTGTTCTTTGAGATCTTATGATTTCTAGTGGTTTGATTGTAATGATATAGAGATTTCTAGGTATCAATCAAGTGTGTATGCTGGATAAAACATTCACTCTCCTAAGCGCTTGTGAGAAATAGTTAAGCCACACAGTTCATTATATCAGCACAGTGTCGATATGTTACTTCACTGATTTGCTTTATATTCTTATTATTCTAGCATGGGAGTACCAAGCAACTAGGGTTCTTCTATCAACGTTATGGAATTTATATATACCAGTTGTATTTTTTCCTAATTGATACCTTTCGGGTTGTCCATACACAATTTACATGGCTCTTTTCTGAAAAAAGGATTTCTAGTAGAAATCCGTATGGGTCACTTAATCTAAGAATACATTTCAGAGATCTATGTTTCTCATTTGAAGTAGCCAATAGGTTGACGCTCAAATTTCCGGGGGTGATGACACATTTCATGGGAATTTGTAAATTCTTCTGTGTTCGTTTGGGTGGCCTACAAATTCAAAGGTTTTACTATGTAGAACGTCCTACATAATGAAGTGTCCAAGCTACCTAAGTAGAGGGGCTAAGCTAGTGGAACTTTGCCGGAAATTAACACCTTACATGCAACTTAACAAGTATACAAATTTCATTTTCTTTTCCGCAGATCTCTTTGATTTACATATAGATGGGAAATTATAATTTCCTTGTTTAACCATGTAACCAATGAAAGCATATTTTTTAGTTTGTGGTGGAAAATCTTTGTTCCCATGTTCATTAGTAATGATTATTGACCTCACACATGATGTATTTATGGCATGCATGTAATTGATGGAATTAATTGTTTTTGGTTAGTGGTAACCAAAGTTTTTTCAGTTCTCCGCACTACGATTTTTTCTGTATAAGGTAAAGTAACTGCATTATTATTGATTGAGTTACAGTAAGCAGCAATCCATCCGCAGTAACTATGTAGTCTAAACAGCTAATATTTTGTTATTTTTAGTTAAAAAATTTCGAATTCTGGTTCTGCCATTGGCTACACACTAACTCCACTCTATTTTACTTTCATGCACACTGAAGACTCGCCTAACAATCTGTGAGGGGCGTGATGGAACTGAAACATCAAACGGGGACGTATTGATCTTCCCAGATATGATCAGATACAGGTTTTTAACATTATGAAATTCTATAACTGAGTTGTTTCAAGTCTAAAATACAGTATATCCTTTCTCCATTTATGCGGTCTGTGATCTTGGTCATTGATGCAGGCGATTAACTCATTTTGATATTGATACATTCGTTGAAGAGGTTCTCATTAAAGATGGTGAATGGCTCCCTGGAAATCCAGAGAAATTAAAAGGTTCATACATTTTTGTGTGTTGTCATGGGAGCCGAGATCGTCGTTGTGGTGTATGTGGACCTCCTCTGGTTACTAGATTTAAGGATGAGGTGGAATTGCATGGACTTCAAGGTAAAGTGTCGATTAGCCCATGCTCTCATGTTGGTGGGCATAAATATGCTGGAAATGTGATAATATTTGGATGTAGTATCAATGGGGAAATTAGTGGTCACTGGTAAGCCGTCGACTATTTCAAACTCCTCTCTTCTGTACTTGGGAAAATGTTAATTAAGGGATGATATACCGATTACTTTTCACAGGTATGGTTATGTCACTCCAGATGATGTACCTAAGCTGCTCGAGCAGCACATTGTAAAGGGTGAAATTGTAGAGTTTCTGTGGAGGTTAGTTGCCGTTTCTTCAACTTTTGATTACCCAAGAGATATAAGCGTTCTTCTGTTTAGCATTTCTAGACTTTATGTGATTGATATGCTTACGGTCCTTAAATGTTTGCTTCAGTCATGATCCTGAGCTCTCTTCTCACGACCTATCCTCAGTCATTGTGCCATAAGTTCGGCTGACGTGCCTTAAAATTCGGTCGAACAAACCTTGAAATCCTGGATTTAATTCCTTAATGCAACTTTAGATACAGAAAGATCATAGATTAAAGATGATTTTTTTCAAAAAGATTTTTTTGTTTACAAAGCATTATGATGCATGTCATATTGTCATGCCGTGGCTTTAATATCCTGTGTAGATTGTAGAGTGATGAATCCTCATCTTTTCATATTTCCATGCAACTGCCTATGTTACTTTGATTTTTAATTTTTGTGGTTGTACGGTTGTACCCATGTCCGCAAGACAGTCACTCAAGGATATACGCTTACCAGTTCTACATTACTAGCAGACGCAGATAATATGATTTGGGATAATATAATTTCACTATTTAATATTTAGTGATAAAGGTCATGACGAGGTGGGTATACCTGCCCGTTCCAGCACCCCAGCCACTTCATAACAGTACGGGAATGACTGCTTTGATTCTCACTTTTGACAAACTCGTGGACAAAAAAAAAGTGTTGCTTTATCCATACGAACAATCCCATCTAAGCTTTTTCTTCTTAGGTTTCGCAAATTTAACTCTTGGGATACATGTTTCAGTTATTTTCCAAAATGGTGACCTGAAGTGTAGTAATGTATACTGCAATATTTTAAGTGTAATAGAGTAGTGCTTCGCAAAATTTGCGCCTTAGTATGTAATCAAATTACAGGAAGTTTGAATATGCATATACCATAGGTGACATACCAAATTGGAATTGGAAAGTTGTTCCTGTCATCTAAGTAAGAAATTGTTAAAACCATTGTTCACCTAAGTGGAAATATCCTAATCCTCGTGCACGAAAGTGAAAGTTTTTCCTTTCTTATATTCCCCTATGCACAGTAGAACTTAGTTTGTTTCCATTTGTTCAGAGGTCAAATGGGCTTATCCGAAGATGAGCAGCAAAGAGCCCAAGAGCTGAGGCTGCAAAACTCCGATGGAACTAAATCAGGAAGAAGTATTACACAACACTCTATGAAGTTGCCTGAGGCCAGTGCTCAAACATGTGGACCCCGTGCTGATACTAACGGTTGTCACCAAGCCAATGGAAATGGCAGATGTTGTCAGATGTCTCCGTCAGTCGTAAAAGATGATAATCTTGATACCATTGTTGGGGAGAACAAGGCATCTGCTGGAAAGAAGGCCAAGAAACAACTCTTGAGAAATAACAGTCAGACGAGGGCTGGAAAAAGGAAGGTTTGCTCTATTCCAACATGGTTTGAGAGCTGGGAACGTGACGATACATATGCAGCCCTTGCTGTAGTATGTGCTGTTGCCTGTGTCGGTGTTGCATATCGCTGCTACAAGCAACTATAGACCGGTCATTTGTCTACATGTGTTCGGACATGCTGTACATAGACCGGCAATATGAAATTTACATTTGTATTCTGCTATTAGGTTCGAGTGTGTAATCGTGGAAATGCCGTGTCAGGTACCTATCAGAACCGGAACAAACCGTGGTGCTTAATGTAAATATCTGATTCTTATTTAATGTATAACTGGAATGTGGTTTCAATAATTTCAATTGTATTGATATAATAGATTTGGTGATTATCTGGGATGTAGTTTCGACTTTCGACTTTTGACTTTTGATTGTATTGATATTTGATATAATAGATTTGGTGATTCCTGAACTCAGCTCCCCATCTGCTCATTGATTATGCAATCTTATAAATGTGGGATTGATTTGGACGGTTCTAGAGAAAATCTCATGACAGCCGAGTCGACTCTATATCATTTTGGGAAACGCTCTGGTGTAGTTGTAACTCACAGGAGTCTCAGGACTTTCATGAGTATGGATGTGGATACTCCTAATGATATACGGAGTACTACGTAGATGGAAAAATATCACGTTACTCCCAGCTTTGTCCCCATCAATTCTTTGCGTTTTTCTCATTTGGATAGTCTTTTTTATTTTTTCAAGTTTCTGTTTTTTCATGTGCTTTTGTTTACATTTCTTATAGCATATATTTCTTCTTTTCTTGGTTTTTGTATCAAAAGGAAATGTAAAGAAGCGACTGTAAAATATAACTACAGCATTAACTCTGAATGTTTTAAAAGCGGAAAAAAAAATGGAAAAAAACAAGCCGTAACTAGATGCTTGTTCATAGCATTTTTTTTATTACTTCCTCCGTCTCAACCATTTGTTTACCTTTTATATTCTTTGCGGGACATTTTAATCAAAGGTAAATGAACGATTGAGACGGTGAGAGTATATTTAAATGAACTCGAGGATTTAAGAGGTAATAAAGTAATAGGGGGTGATAATACATTGATAGGAAGTATATATAGTAATAATACATTTATCCAGTTCCTTAAAGAAAAATTACATTGGATCTACTGAATTCAGTCATTCTCCTCTGCCTTGTACTACATACTATACTCTATTTATTATAAAGATACAACCTCCGGCACTCGGTGCATTAATACCTGACCACACTCATCATCGGAGACGTGAGCAGGCTCCTCCAGTACTACAAGTGTACAGGCTAATAGTCGAGATTCGAGGTCGAATAATTACGTCGAGGAGAGGTGACCATTGTGTGTATACCCCCTCAAGATTTTATATATTTTTCTATGCATCAGGTGATCGTGATATCGAGACCACTTAACTGTTTGGAGAGTGTTCTCCCTAGCCCATTCTGGTCCTTCTGATCCTCCAAACGGTGAAACTCAGATTCTATGGTTCGGGCAATTTTAGCATCGTCTAGGTCAGGCTCAGGAAAAGCCACATGGAATGATCCTTGTTTTAAGGGTTTAATAGATTGGGTTAGAGCCGCTTGTCGGTTTACGTAGCTGTATAGCTCTTGGTGGAAGGCATGATCCAAGGAGAAACAATTATCAGTAGTTCCATTCCTTGAATGCCGGGAAGATCCTGAACCTTCTCTCGTACAAAAATGGGGCAGAGATGCATAATCCATAAACTGAAACCAGGTAACAGTTAAAAAAATTAGCCACGTCATCAGATTTCCAGTTTTGCACAAATTTATCCTTCGGCAAACGGGTCATTTGGGACTTCGGAGTACTTCGCCGGAAATATTGGATTTGGAAATTTAGAAAAGTTGGGGGAGATTAATTTCTTCAGGTAAAAGTAATGACATTGACCTATCAGGAGACTCTACATAATGACGTAACATTATGGCATAAAAGCAAGAATTACGATTAAAAAAAAATTAAGGTCTTAAAAGTGAATATCAGATACTCGTAAGTCGTAATAGACTGGCTGAAGAAGCAGCTTTATGATCACGGTAAATTAAATTGTATACCTTCAATAACTCGTCCTTGCCAGAACCACGGAGAACCTGAATTTTCTTCCTAGTTCGCTCCTGCAAAAGGGGCTTCACAACCTGCCATGGTAAACATGGACCTCCGTGAATTAAAAAGGGGTAACAACTGATAAAAAGCTATTCTACATGCAAAAGAGAGAGAGGCAAACCTTCCAGCATGCTGAAAATATATAAGGTGCATTAACGATGTAGTAGGTATCTGTCTTCTCAGGATAATTTAAGTCGTCAATGGTAGAAATAACAGTCAGCAGCTGCAAACAAATGAAGAAGACATGAAACATGGTGAAGCAGCTGACATAGTATCTCTTGAACAATCTAAAAAATGAGACAATGAAGGAAACAAAAAACGAAGTCATCAAAGAACATCAGCATTTGTTTGAAAGCACAAATTCTAATATGAGATATTCTCGTGAAATGATAATCATGAGATTGCTCATTTCTATGTTACTTCAACACCTTCACTCTTGCAGAGTGTATTGTGTCGCATGTTCGACATCGTGTCATGTCCGCCACTTGTTTCCAAGTTGGAGTAACATAGACGCATACAATTATTTCTTGATCTCAATTTTTCTTTTATCTCTTCTTAGAAGGTCTACGATTATATGGGTAGGGGTTTCAGTCAAATGGTTTGGTCTCAATAATATTAATATGAGCTATCTCGCAGGAGACTAATTGGTTTGAAACAGAGAGGGAAAAATAACGTCAGAGTAAATCCGTAAAATGTTTGGAATACAAAGATCAACTAAAAGCAAAGATTTCACTGGCTGCTTGATATTGTATAATCTCTGTACCTAACCCCTTCGGTTAAATGAAGTTGGTGGCGAAGTTAATAGTTGTTCAAACGTAACTGTCGATAATGTTGGAAGAATTCCATCAAAGTCAAAAATGAAGACAGGAATATTCCACCCATATGAATAATTCTTGTGTTTGCTTTTAACGTAGCCACAAATTCTCAAGCATATATTAGTTCAAGATAAGTGAATCAAATGATCTATCAACATCGTCCTTGGGAAAAAAAGAGGAGAAAACATGGAAACACATGTGATGCGAATTATGGTACGACTAGCATTTCTAGTACTGAGATTCTATGCTTGAGATTTTGGCGGACAGCTAGCCATAAAGGTTCAGAAAGGGCTTGAGATAACCATCAACATCCAAAATTATTCTGCAATTGCTTCTTATTTCTAGCCCAAAGGTCATTCAAGAGACTTTACATATGAAATAAAAAGATAAGCAAGAAGAAGATACGTACCTTCACTTGGTTAAGGGCCGATAGCTTTAACCCCGTCATATCAAGCACCTTAAGACAAGTGTTAATGGGTCTACCATGCTTCTGTGACGCAAGGGGCTAAAAGACAGAAGAAAGAAGTGTGTTCAGAAAGCAAGTACATGGAGAATTATTCAAATCATGCTGGTGCAATACTCACCAATACAACACGGTCTCTGTATTCATTCATTTGTATGTGTGACTGAACATAGTAGTGTACCTACACAATGACACGGCACCAATAAGTACTCGTACTATTGTAATATTAAAAAAAATGAAAGGGGTTGACACTCTTCAAGCCAAATAAATCGATATTGCACCACTATTAAGAAAACGTATCATAAGAGTATGAACTGAAAACACAAAAATGCAAGTTCGAACTCGGTTTTTGTTTTTAGGGGTATTCAAAGAAAGCAACACTCTTTACTTACAGATGCTTGGTCATATGTGCTATGCCCCACTCCAACAGCAACAACAGGCAAACCCTAAAAAAGACAGAGAAAAGCCATCTATGTGAGCAACTATGCCAATATAGTTCACGATGCAGCAAGCCAGATGGCAAGCACAATCAGAATATGAGGGAAGGTAGTAATGGTAATACCTCATTTGAATAGCCTGACAATCCTACAAGCTGAGAATCGCGCACTTTTCTGTAAAGCTCAGCCGGAACAATTGGTTTCTGCGTAGATAAAAACACTGGATGAGATCATACCACAGAGCCTTCAAACCATAATAAATACTTCGTAAATGAAACTCACTACAAGGGGGTTGAGCTATAGAAGGAAAATTGGTTAGTGTAGCAGAACTTGCGGATTTATTGCATATAGTAGACTTCATTTTCAAATTTCATAAAACTCGAGGTGAAACATTAAATAAACATCGTATAAAATCAAGTTGCAGTTTTAATGAACGGGCAAGGATAAAGCACATATAGAGGTGTTCATGGGCCACAAATCCGGATTAATATGGAGCTGATCACTATTCCGATATTATGTTTGCCTTTTGATCTAAAGTAAATACTCCCTCCGTCTCATTCATTTGTTTACCTTTTATATTCATTCTGAAGAGTATTTTAGTTAAAGCTAAACAAATGATAGGGATAGAAGGAGTAATACAAGTACATTGCAAAAAGCAATATTACCAGTACACTGACCTGTATAGTTGCAAGATCATTTTCTGTAACATACCTCTAAGATATTGTCGATCTCATTTTGCACCCTCCAATTTAAACAATCAACCAACTGCGGAGAAATCAACAGTCAGGATAGCTAAACTAAAGATGTGTTACCACTTGCCAACCTCAATTCATACTATGCAGATTCCAACTTAAGTCAATTCTACTTACCATCTGATGCGCCTTATCAACATTCCAATCCCTTGCTTTCAGAAATCGAAAATAGGTGTCTTTTGGATATCCATGATGCATATTCTGGAAGATGTCACAGAAGCAACAAATGAATAACTTACAAATCTTAAGTACCATCATAATCCTTCACACGATAAGATGAAATACCCTAGCACGTTGTCATACATAACTAATTTCCAAATTTCAACATCTGCTTAAAACCATATATCGGATGTAGAGAAAGGAAACAAATCAAATCACAGCCTTTTTTTGTGGACTAAACGGCTAAACCTGTCGAACGGTCAGGCTAAACGGAGTTGGGTCAGCAAATACAGGTCATCTAAAATGTGATTTGTACAGTCATACAGTTCAGGTAAAAAAGATCCAGTATATGCAACTTCCATGCCTTCTACAATCATCTTTCAATGGCAAATCGCAGCCCCATAAAACCCGAATAAGAATACCCTCAGATAGATTCTAATGATTTCGACTTTCGAGACAGATCACTGCTATAATAGTAGAGCCAGAATTGTCGGTGCACAAGTAAATAAATTGAACTACTATTAGGTGACCAGAACCACAATCTGTCCTCAAACATCTGTTACAGCGTTACTAACAGCATTCAATTAGCAATATGATGACTAGAAATGGTCCAATTTGGCAAAATGTTGAAAAGTCCATCATCACATTTAAAAAAAAAAAAAAAAAAAATTAATAATAATAATTAGTCTAAATATTAAACTGAAAATAAATATTGATCAATAAAATACTTATTCAACAACCCACTAACTCATCAAATCTCAAAAAAAAAAAGATCAGAATTAACTCTTTTTAATTACAAAAATTAACTAAAAAAACAGTAAATTAACCTGAAAAGTCCTCTTAAGCGGCTCAGCAACTGCAAAAAAGAACCACATTTGAGAAATTACATGAACAGATCAAAGATCACAACTTTATGAACTAAAACATTTAAAAAACAAAATCAAAAAATTGAGAATTTACCTCCTTCCATCAGTGATTCAAACTGATTGACAGCATCATCATTTGCAATACCCATCTCAAATTTCCACCAAAAAGTTTCAAAATTTTGAAAAACCCACAAAAATTCAGCAAAAATACACAGAATTTCTTAGGTGGGTCCCTCTAAAAACTCTAAAAATGGGATCTTGATGATAGAATTTGAGTAAATTGAGTATGAAAATTAGGGATAGAGAGAAGAAAAGGTAGGAGAAGGTAAAGACAATGGCTTCAAAATGGTTTAAAGATTGAAGCTTTTTGTTGATGTTGTTGTTGTTGTTGTTGCTTCCCAAACTCCTACCTTCCTTTGTGTAATGAATGGATGGATGGATGGTGAAAAATCAAACTCAGTACTATATCAATAAATACTAGAACTATTCAATTACTTTTCAAAAAATAAATACTTTGTACTCCCTCCTATTTCCTTTGTTGTTCCCCTTTCCATTTTCGTCAAATTTCATTGTTGTTCTCTCTTTCCCTTTTTGGACAACTTTGTGTGGTCCAAAATCAATTTGATGTGGGGTCATGTGTATTGTGTGGTCTAAATTGATTCACTTAATTCTTGTGTCAAAATTAAAAGGGAACAACAAAGAAAATAGGAGGGAGTACTATTTAATTACTTTTCAAAAAATTTGTTTGTTTTTTTCTCATTTTAACAATTGATTATGGTGGTAGTAGGCCATACAAGACTTAGTTGGTCCCCTTTCTAGGACTTTCGTATCCGTCTTAAGAATAAAACGAGTCAAATAATATTGAATGTTTTACATTTCCCTCTGACGTTGTTTTTGTCTTATTCATCCCACATTGCTATATTTTTTCTATAGAATAGGAGTTTGCCATTTTTAGACCTTCTACTTTTTGTCTTATCCATTGATATATCCGTCTTAAATAAAAATTAGAGTATAAGATTAGATGCGGTAAATGAGTTGATCATGTTTGAACATATAAGTATTCAGATTGAACAAATTATGGGTCTATTTATTTGCCTTTTTATTTTATTTTGTTGATATGAGTAATTTAATCAAAGATAAATAAATGATTAAGGCAGAGAGGTTAATTGATCGTGATAATAAGTCATATAAGATGGTAAATAGGTCAATTAGGTCGAGCATAGAAAGGAATTGTATGCAAATTTACTCAATTAAGTATTCGAATCAGATTCGATCGAGATATTTTTAGGTTCGAGACAATTTTGGATGTGTTGTAGTCAAATTTCCAGGTTCGAGACAATAGATAATCGTGTTAGACTAAATGTTTCAGGTGAATCGGATTTGATCAAGTTAAATTACCTCAATTATAAATACAAGTCATGTCATTTCGAGTCATGTTATTTAAATTAGATATTTAAGTCTACTTAATTAAGGTAGATTTTTCTTTATTTTTGCAAGAACGTGAATTTTTTTTTTTCTTTTTTTCTTTTTTTTTTTTTTTTCCCTTTTCTGGCTTTCTGTGTACGTTTTCTGACCGTGACTGTGCCAAATGATCCAGTGTATTCTTCCCTACTTTTTGTCATAAAGTCAATTTGCACTCGCAGTTTGTTTTTTACCACAAAACTGTTGCTTTTCACTTTTTATTATTTTTTATTTGAGTTCAAGAGAATCTACAGTGTACTACTATCATTTTTTTTCAAGTTTTTTTTTTTTTTTTTTTTCATTTTTCCATACTAAAATTCTTTAATGTGATCTTAATGCAGATGCATTGAATTGTTAAAAGTTGAATTTAAATGGATGATGCTTGACTTTGGTTAGTAGAGTTTAAATAAGGGGATTTGGCGGATTACCATAATATCAAGTGACTTATTCCATGACATTAAAAGGTCGATTTTACAAGTAATTTAATAAAGATGTACAAAGTGTCGGAGATAGGGTTTTTTTGCTAGAGGGCAAAAATTTGCAAGGGGCAAGCTAGATTAAGAGGTGTACGAAAACACAATCGGAGATCTTAGTTACCCCATTATCAAATATACGTTTTCCCAAATCATCGTTAATGAAAAGACTTCACAGAAAAGACTTCACATTAAAATTATTGTAAAAACACGTACTAAATAACCTTGTAAATCGTACCCAATAAGAAGTCATTATAAGGTTATTTGAGTAAATATTACTCCGTAGAAGATTTTACATTAATTTTTGCATAAAACTGATTGATTTTAAATTCATCATCATACAATATTAATAGGAATTCAGCAATAATCATGTCATGAATAATAATACTCTTCACGAGTTTTTTAATGTAAAGGGAATTATAAGTAGAGTTGTGCGATGGGTCGTGCCAAGAGGCGGGTCGGACTAAGTGCCAACAGCTGAGGCACAACACTAAATGAGGATCGGCTTTGTCGTGCCAGTGCTAGACCAATTTTGTAGGCACTATCCCGACCCACTCAGCAGCCCAATGTCGGACCGGGTCGGACCAAGGAAATTGCGGCACTAACCCGACCCAAGGATGGCACTAGGCTGGGCCGGGCTAGCGCTAGTGCTGGCCAAACCGCTAGTTATTAAGCCGATTTTAATGCTGACGTTTTAAATTCAGATTTTGAATACCACCGCTCATATCCCCACCAAAACATCTAAAAAAAGTAGTGTTAAGATACAATCTTTGATTCCCAACAATAATTTACACCCAAGAACATGCTATGAATAATAAGGTGCACCGTGCACTTAGATACCCTAATCATTCATGGACGATAATGTTTTCAATAAAAACCTTTATTTATTTATTTATTTATTTATTTATTTTTCTAATGATGTGATCAAAAACGAATATTACAAACGACAGGTGACATAACATGAATCAAATATAGTTCGTTAAATTAGGCAGAGGTACAGATTCCATTTTGGTGTAATACTCAAAATGTATGCTTTTTTTATTTGTTGACATTTTTAGGACAAAAATACATGACTCAACTAATTTTTATGTGAAAAATAGCCAACATTTGGAACCCGATTCCTCCACTTAATTAAAAAGATACAAAAACTAAACAACTTTTATCAGGAAACAGAAAGATCAAACAGAATCACACCACATATTCATTAATGCCAATTGCAATTTGATAAGAAGGGTTTATTGGAGACCTGATAAACGGGTTAATCGGGTTGCGTTTATGAGTTTGCAAGGTTTCTAGTTATGTTGAGTCACTTTGGGTTTATTATTATCAAGTTAATTAGTTAGAGATACCAATTAGTTTCTAACAATAAAGATGCGGGTCGGGTCATAGTGGGTCGGCTTGGTTAGGGTTCCGGTCAAGTATAGGTCCTCGGCTTGGATGTCAGGTCGAGTACGAGACAGATTATTCGGTTCACTCATTCAGGGTCAATTATTTTGCCAGATTATTTTTCTTTTCCACAATCTTAATGTACCGAGTATTACAGTAATTACCATGTATTGTTTATCAACAGTAAGTAGATTATATATCCGATGTACTACCACCAATTGTATAGTTTCTGAGCATTATTATAAAGTTTTTGAGTTTTGTTTTAAAAATTATGAGTTTTATTATAAAGTTTCTGATATAATTCACCTAAACATTAAACTCAAAATAATTACAATAAAACTGAAAAACATTACATATAAGTTTAGTTAAGTTTGATGTTTGATGGAAAAAAAATTTAAATCTAAGTTATAAACTTTAATAAGTTTAGAAAAAATAAACATATGCTCAAAAACAAATAAAGTTTGAGATAATAAGCTCAGTTGAAATACACATATACTCGAAAACAAAGAAAGTATGAGGTAATACATCCGATGTATGTTCTTTTTTCCCGTTTATCAAATACTCAAAATTATAAAATTATAGATTGATTGATCCGTTGTGTTAAAAATTTCAAAGCGTCTTGTCCGTCACAAGCTGAAGACGGACAGTGCCCTTCACAATAAGACAAGTGAGAGGGCAAGTGGGGGAGAAGTGGAGCACCTATAAATAATGTCATTTGCATATTGTGAAAGGAGCACTATCCGTCTTTAGCTTGTGACGGATAGTGTCCGTGTTGAACGAGAATTTGGGTAAAAGTTTTGAATATTCCAACAAAATCTCAATATATATGTCATTTACCATGCAAGGCCTAAATGTGTCTGACCCATTCATTAATTTATATATTGGCATGAATGCATGATGCACAAGTATTTGGATTAGTTTAACATACGTGTATTAAATTGTCTCATTCAAATATTTTACTAATTAAATATACTTCATCATGTAAGAATAAAAAAAAATATTGAATTGAACTTTTGCTACAATATTTTCCTACTCAAATATACAATACTGTAATTTTTTAAATTATTTCTTACTCCATTTATTTTCCTTTATTCGTCAGCAATCCTTTCATGAGGAAAATTGAAGCCACAAAATGCCAGATTGCCTGTAAGCACTTGTTGTCACACTTGTCTAAATACGACGATTTAAAAAGTGACTATTTTATGTTAAAACTTAAAAATGATCATCTTTATTATTATAAAAAAATAATTCTTTTTTTTTAAATGTTCGTGTTTTAACATAAAATAAGTGATTATTATTTATCATAAAATGGTCATATTTTATTAGTCGCAGCATATGACGGCCCGCATAATAACTACTACAATAATTTACGTTTTTGAGTTGTTCTATTCGGAGCTACGTAATAGGCCATCATGCCATGCATATAGTTTTATAATTAGCATATGCTTCCAAATATAATATTAATGACCATTTGTTTAAAATGAGTGGCCATCCATGCTCGATGACTTACCTGGTTTGCAGGCTATCATATATACTTCAAGGTTTATCCAGTGCGCATCGAAAATAGCGGGTGCAGGTTCCACGTCACCAAAAAAAATAAAAAATAAAATGAGTGGCCATCATGCTAGTTTTTAAAATATATATTCTAGGTTGTGGCTACATTTGCTCTTAGTATCCTCGGGTTTAATTAATTTATTTCGGTGACCTAAAATTTGAGTTATTTTCTACGGTATTAAGAACTTGTGTCCTAGTAACAAATATATTCATACTATGAAGTATGAACAAAGTGTATTTTAAAGATTAATATCCGACTTTTTTATGTTGAAAAACATCTTTAATTTAGATGATTTTTTAAATGTGATAATTTAACTCACTAAAATGATTTCTTAAAATAAAATTTCAAGATGTTAAAATATAAAATATTCGAAAAATCAGGTAATCAAATTAAATCACCAAATCCAATAACACTGAAATGTAATATTACGTATCTTGTTTGATTTTACACTCTCATTGTAAATCATTTTCATTTGCAACGATTGGAAACAAGAATTCAGGCTTAATTGCTTTATCGAGTCAAATTTCAAATGTGAGTACGGTTTTACATTTGACGGAGAAGAGTACAAACTACCAATGATCTTTCTATTAATTTTTTTTTTAATTAATATGACTCATAACAAAATTGATCACTAAGTTGGCGTATATCCTTTTCATATTCGTTATGTTTATTTGTTTATGGAAATATAATCCCAAAATTGCGACACCTTTGTGTTTGTAATTGTAAGCGTTTCGGAAAGAGGAGTATCGCTTACATGTGCTTACAATTACGTGCTTAACTCGAAAATGACTCATAGGCGGTTTCACACAAGAATTTGTGAAATGGAAAACTTGTGAGCTGTGACGTACCAAATCAAGATTGTGCCTTCTGCGGGTCAAAACATAACTCGGTGGACCGAGGGTTTGCTCAGTTCACACCAAAGGCTATTCCTGTCGATCTCACAGCTAAAAAGAACAGCTCTCAGAAAAAAAGAAAAAAGAAAAAAGAAAAAAGAAAAAAAGAAATTTCAACTTCAGCTGCTCTGTTTATAAATCATTCAATGACAACATACAATTTAACATAAAGTTGAAAAAAAATATATGTATAAACCCGAAATCCTAAGAAGTTGATATAGAAATCACAGTCGCTGCAGTGGTGATGGAACTCTACAAGGCCGAAATCAAATGACAGATAACAAAGAACAAAACTAAAAGAAATCGAATTCCAAATAATTATCGGACCCTTTCTGGTCAGGCATGCTAGGGATCTTGTCAGCCTTCTCGCTTGAGGATGCAGGCGGAACAGGAATACGCTCGTATTCCACAGGTCTGGGAATCTCAGGTGGGCTTGCACATCGAATCAAAGCCCAGTTTACTCCTTCAAAGAAAGGATGTTGTTTGATCTCCGTTGCTCCTCGCTTGTATGCCAATCTATGCTGAGGCTCTTTCACTAGTAATCCCCTGATCAGGTCCCTTGCCTGAAAACTTACAGCTGGTGATTCCGGAAATCTCAGAGGTTGCCCGACAACGTTGAAGAGGGTTGCCCTGTTGCCTGAACCCTTAAATGGTGTTTTCCCGAACAAGAGTTCGTACATAAATATGCCGAAGGTCCACCAATCGACTGCGCTACCATGTCCCTCTCCTTTTATAATTTCAGGGGCTAAGTACTCGTGGGTTCCGACGAAGGACATGGATCGTGCATTTGTTGGCTCGGCCATCAGCTCAGGTAGTGGTATAACTTGGTTCTTGACATCATTTTTGGGCTTGGTCTTTTTCTCTTTCTTGGATTTGCTTGAAAAAAGGCGGGGAGTAAAACAACTTGTAGGGGCGATACAAGACGGTTGAATACAGGAGGGTTCAATGCAGGCAGGCTGAACGCAATACCCAGAACTCTTCTTTAACCCGTCAACATCAATAGAAGCAGACTTAACGAGTGTCGGGCTAACAGTACACCTGAGTGATAGGTCAAAATCAGATAGCATAATATGACCATCTTCCCTTACGAGAACATTTTCTGGTTTGAGGTCACGGTATATAATCCCTAGCATATGCAGGTATTCCATGGCTAGCAGGATTTCTGCTACATAAAACCTGTATTGCCATATCAAAGGTGAGTAAAAAACAAAAACAAAAACAAAAACAGAATTGATTTCAATTATATCAGGAAACTTCTTTGTTTGGAATTGAGAAAGCGGAATCTTTCTAAGCAAGACATGTACAATGTAGCCAAAACGACATTTACAATGTAGCCAAAACAGCTCATTGTTTAACAACTAGCCTCTGATAATGCTCAAGGGCATTCACAATGGACGGGGAATTTTCCATTGCACATATTTCGAAATAATCAATTTAGAAACCAACAAGCCTAAGAACCTACTCCCATCATCATCAATGGAAAGCAAATGCTCCAAGTCCAATCAAGGAAGGACCCAAACAATATCATTTAACTATTTAAGCAGCAATATATTCCATCAAAGTGTGAAGCTAAAAAATCGTCAACGTTTGAATTTAAGATGTACAAGGTAATAGATTCGTTAAGAATAGCAGCTTTCGAATAATCTGTCTTTCATCCTTCCCAAATCCTGACAACAAAACTCAACATTCTCTAATCCCAGCATGATGTTTAAAAACGTTTCCACAATCTCACTTTAATTAGCATTTACCATTACGGCTTACAAATATGACACTCATTCTCATCACCCTATTGACAGAACACTATCATCATATCAACACCCACTCATCCATAAGGACCACAACGGAATAGACCCTGCATACGCAAATTGTCATCCAGTTATACAAAAAATACAATGCTAATCATTCATTATCATTAACCCAGTGCATATTAAAATGCCCCCACTCAAAATGAGGTTAGAAGGGTTTGGATATAAGCGACATTTCCTCTACTATATGAATGACGCTAATTCCAATTGACACACAACAAAAAAAGGGACAACCGACAACCAGAACAAGAAGCATCGGACACTTACAAGCTACAAGCCATCTTAATATCATCCATTAAATCTTCACCCTCACAACTATTAATTCTTTGGCCCCACAAGAAAAGAGTCACAAACACAATCCAAAAATATCTGGAAATACTTGGATCTTCAAAAAGTTCGAGGCTAAATTCTCCACAAGCGTCAATTAACCTTATGGTCCGTTTGGGAACAGGTATTTAATTTGCAAATTCAAATTTGGCCCAATTCCCTCGTTGGCTAAGCTAAATCATTTGGATTTGAATTTGGAACAAATAATCGGGGATTTCAGTAGAATTTTCAGCCCATATAATCAAATACTAGCCAATAGCCCGTCATTCTCAAATCTTTTAGATCGTCACCTTTCTCTCTCCATGGGCCATCCTCGCTGCCTTTCTCTCTTCACGGGCCAGCGATGGAGTATAACAAACCAGCCCAGATAAAAAGTTGATTTCCATATAGAGCACAATTTTTTTATCAAGGCCAACAATAGTATAAAAAAGTCAAACCACATTCTACTCCCATAGAAGAACTAATCTAAGTATCTTCCCACAAAGCTCAATAGCAAGATAAGCATCATAGGCCAGAGTCGCTATAACATTACATATACAATACACACCGCAGAATAATCCAGCATCGACAAATGTACCTTACAAAAATCAAGCTAATCAGCATAACTGGTAATAAAACATTCCTAATGCATTATAACTATAATTCAACATGAACTATTTATTTACATCTGTTGAGAAGCTACTTCATTACAACAGAAAGAGAGTATACGAAATCAAGGGACGGAGCAGATATGTGGGCACATTCAAATATGAGTAAAGATAAAGGCTTAAAAATGACTAATAATAGAGCACGAGCATGAAGTGGAGAACTTAAAAGTTGCACCTCAACAACAGCACGTGATAACAAAAAGATTTCCAGAAGATAAACATGAAAGCATAGCAAGATGTATACACAACACACAATTCCTAAAATCCTGCATGAAATCTCACCTACAGAATAAATTAGAGTAAAAAGATGCACAGAGAAAGAATTGAACATGTGGATCTTACTTTACAGCTTGCTCAGTGAAATACTTCCCAGGTTGTCGCTGTCGGAGTGTATGCAAGTCGCCTCCTGAACAGAATTCCATCACCACACATGAAAATTTTTCAGTCTCAAAATGAGTGTATAGAGTTGGAAGGAAGGGATGGTCCAGAGATTGCAAAATCTCTCTTTCGGTCTGAGCTCTAAGCAGCTTCTTGCGGCTGGCCAGAGATGCTTTGTCCATAACCTTCATTGCAAAATAACATTTAGTGCCAGTTAGCTCCGAAAGGTACACACTTCCAATATCCCCACATCCCAACCTCTTCAAAAGCCTAAAATGGTTTAACCCCAATAACCCATCTCGTGTTCGCACAGCTTGGATGGCTTCCCACCTCATGTCCTGGGATTTGTGTGGTTTGTTAACACTGCTACTGAAGCTACTACAAGTGCTTTCATCACTCACATCACTGCTTGTGCTACCCCTACAAATGCTACTCTTTCCACTCTCGACAAAATCATGTCCACTCGTCTTTGCACTCCCGCTCGTCTTTGCAAGACTTCCAGCCCCATCACTCACTTTAGCAGAAGATGTGCCGATTCCTAGATCTGATGTCTTCCGTTCATCCCCAGACCCACGTTCTAGGGACAAACCAGCGCTGAGCTTATCAGCTAAACCAATCATAGAACCATTTTGTAAAGATGCTCCTTTCTGTGTATTCCCTTCACCAGCTTGACCACCAGATAATTTCCTCGGCCTATCCGGAGAAGTTCTCACACTCGATTTTGAGTCCATTAGAACAATCACAGACAAATTAACCACAAGAAATTCCGCATCCCCGTAACCCACCCAAATAAACTCAATCCATCAACCCCACAAGCTTAAGATCCAATATCTCCCCCTTCAATTCCACTAAACTCCATAGAAATCACTATAATCAGGCCACCCAGCACTCACAAGGATAAACAAACACTGAACCTGAAAATTTACGGGCTTTTCGTAAGTAAACCTATGCAAATCCAAAACAACAGAATCAAAAGCTAGACCAATCAACCTAATGATCCTCACAACTCAAAAGGGGCATAAACCTTTACTAAAAGTACACACATATCTTAACACAAGGCATGCAGTGCATGTAAAGCTAGATCAATATTCCAACACCAAAGCAGATGTCAACTAGCTTAGTTGGTTACTTGGTTAAGTCGTGAGCGGTAGTACTCATGACCAGGGTTTGAATCCTGTCAGTATCATAATCGCCTTGTGACTCCCTTTACACCCAAAAATAAGATATCCCGACACGAAAACAGCTAATCAAAGATTCAAAGGGGTAAAAAACATGAACAATAATTGCAAAAAATTACCAGTAATAATGGAAGAGTGGTGCAAATGCATTCATTTGTTTATCAAACAAACATAAATGTAGTAGACCTATGATGATGAAAGGACAATTAACAAGAGATAAGCACAAGTTGATAAAAGTAAAGAGGTCACATAATAATAATAATAAGAAACCAACAAAAAAAGGGTCAATTAAAAAGCATGTCTAGATCACATCATAATAAAGACACCCACTAAAAATACACAAATTAAATCAAACACTTGACTACAACAAAATAGATCCAAAGAACATCTTCATACACAAAACCCAGATGCTAAAAACCAAAAATAAGCAAAACCCAGATGCTAAAAAGCTAAAACAAAGAAAACCCAGAAAGGAAAATCCTTACTTTTGTAGTAAAGATTGAAACTTTAGGGTTTGATTTTTGCTAAAAAAAAGGTGAAATTAGGGTTCTTGGGAGTGATTAATTTGGGTGAAAATGTGGTGTGATTTTGGTGAGGGAAAGGGGAAATGGAAGAGAGAGTGATGAAAAAGAGGGAAGTGAGAAATGAGATTTGGGAAAGTGTGTGTTGTAATTTGGTGGGGTACCATCAACACATAGAATGAGAGATGAAGGAGGAGACAGTGGAGATGAGGGGTCAAAGCTCTAGTAAAAGCCTCTTTTTCTGTTTCATTTAATTATTGTGGGTGGGTCTTTTGTTGAACTCTACGAATTGACCCGATTCGAATGACCGACTCAAATAGTTTGACATGTAGTCGATCTGATGTACTAACTGAGGATCCAGGCTTGATTTATAACACGAATTGATTATTTGCCGAATTGTAACTTGTCCGAATGTTTATTGCAATTAGTGGATTATATAACCAGTTGTATATATCTGGTAGTATAAATTTTGAGCTTTATAGTAAAAGATTTGAGCTTATAGGTACATTTTACGAGCTTTATTGAAAAAAATATGACCTTTATAAAAAAAAATTAACTCAAAATATTATATTAAAACGCAAAAATCCCCTTACTACTAAGAGAATAAAAATTCTCTTAGTTTTCCCTCCAAAAAGCATCTAGCTAAATAAGGTAATAAGTAAATTTTCATTCATTGCA
>VHZZ01003300.1:73543-89931 GCA_009801015.1 Silene noctiflora
GCTTTCCTCTCTCCTCTCATGGGTCATTTGTGAGTAAAAGTGGTACCCGTCTTCTCATTTGTGACGGATACGTCCGTCACAAATGAGAATTGCCCCTATTACTAATCTATAATTATTTTTTAGGTAAGAAAACTATATTGATCCTCTCGAGTTGGACTAACATATCTCATCATTTCGAATGAGGGAGGTAAGTTGAAACCACCGGCTTCTATAAGAGGTTGATTGTCTAAGAACTCTTACTTGGAGTGTGTAGGGATGAAAATTCTAAGAAAATTATAGTGATGTAATTGATGTCAATTATTGTTAAAATACGTCAAGACAGAATCCCGATTATGTTAATAAGTTACGAATCTTAACACAAACCAACGCATTTATTATTTTATATGTAGTTTGATCGAACTTATATAGCCCATCGATATTCAAATTGTTGCACGATGATACGAGTAATTTCATCACCGGCTTCTTATTTTCTTGCGGTATTTGCACCTCGATGCGTGCTGAAATGAGGGCTCTTGTCACGGGTCACGCGAGGAGCAACTATTAGAGTAGTAACGATCTTCGCCATTTGGTCATTCGTTGCAAGGAACTCATTGGTATGGAGGGATGGATAGTTCATATCAAGCATGTGTTTAGAGAAACGAATCGAGCGGCGGATTGGTTAGCTAATTAATGCAGGAGTTCACTCTACAACAGCTACCATGATCGTTGATGATCCACCAGATGGCCTTCGTTCCATTCTTAGAGAAGATTTATTAAGAGTTGCATTCCCCTTCTAATTACTAGTTACTTTCGTTTTTTTTTCGAGGCTTCACCCCTCTTACAAACAAAAAATATTCAAATTGCTCTATTTAGTTCATCTAATTCGCTACTTGCTATTCACTAGTAAAATTAACTAGTTTTAACGAATTATCCCAATTGGAAATTTTTACTACCCCAATAAATAAATTTAATCTAAATTTTTCTATGGATTTCTAAAAGGAAAATACATTTTTACCCTTAATTCCTTCATCTGGATTGCCACGTTCCCTCACCCTCATTATTCATTAATCATATGATTCATATCCTGTCATACGATTCATATCCTAAATCCCTTAGTTTTCAATTGAAAATCAAATTATTCATCCTCATTAGTTTACCCCACTATTACATCCATCAGATTAGCCAAGTCATTTATTTACCTTTACCTTTTGACATGCATATGAAAAAACACAAATTCTCATTTGTGACGGATGTAAACACGTCACAAGCTTGCAAGTGGGAGAGGCCTGTGAGACATCACAAGTAAGACGAGCTGATGAAAAGATGAGTAGAGCATCATCCATGATTACTATAATTAGATGACAAATGAATAATAATAAATGTGGTAGATCAAATTAAGAGCAAGAGAGTTAGAAATTCACAAATTCTACAATATAAGACGATCTCACACCGATGGTCTATTTTTATAAAAAGTTTATTCATTAAGACATTAAATGCTAATAAAGGAGGTGTTTGGGTGGAGCTTTTGCAATGAATTGGAATGGATTCAATTCCTTCTAGTGTTTGGTTGGAGGATTTTGGAATGGAGTTAGATACCCGATGGATTCTAACTCATTCCAACCCCTTAGAATCCCATACCCATGTACGTATACACCCAAATTTCTAAATCCATTTCACCCTATTATTATATTCAATCCATTCCAAGATCGAACCAAACATTTGTGAGCAAGTATGGGTTCTAACTCCATACCTCTATGACTCTATAATATCACAATCCATTCCATTCCAATCCATTCGGATACTTTGAAGTTTGAACCAAACGATCGCATGAGTTGTCTTCTTTATATAATGAGACTGTCTCATACAGTCATACTCTCGTAGTATGAAACCGCCTCACATAAGAATTACGGTTAGAAATTAGATTAAGCATCGAGCCAACCCATTACCCTCCCTTTCCATTTGCACGTGCATTTTTTTTGGCTACCTATATGGCTATATATTATGCTGATTCTTGTAATCTTGTGTATATATATATATATATATATATAAGTGATACAAAATGTTAGATGCCATACATTTAATCTTCATATATATATATATATATATTGGTTAATTAGTGCATACCATACCATTTTAAGAATCCTATGCTCATTATTAAGTCCTTTGTTCTTAAGTATACCAAGTTGTTGCCACATGCCATGCATGTGCATGCAGTTTTTACAAATCTAATAACAACAACAATTTGGTTCAAAGCAACTAATTAGCTATAACAATGTGCAATTAGGATTATATATATATGTACCATTGAGCATATCTAAAGGTCTAGGATCAACCGACACAACTATCTTTTGACTCACAAGGTAAAGCCTATTACTGAGCTGATCGAACTAGATCGAACTAAATCGAACTAAGAAAACCGAACTGATTAGTTAAATTGAAATGAACTAAATGGAGTTAAAGTAAGAGTTACTTTGAGTAGAGTGGGACTGAACTGGGCTGAATTTAGCTAAATGGAGCTGTTAAACTAAATGAAGTTGAACTGAAATTAGCTGACTCCAACTAAAATATAGAAATTTTACGTCATCATACAAATAAGACTTGAATAACTGTTATAGTGTTTTAAGAAACTAAGGCCATGTTCTTTTGGACTGAAATTGTCTGAACTAAACTTAATGTAGCTGAACTGAACTGAACTTAATGGAGCTGAACTGAACTGAACTGAAATAATAATAAAAAGATTGTAACAACAACAAATAATAATAATAATGAAATATATTAATAATAATAACTAAAAATTAAATATGATAAGTATAATATAATAATAATATAAATATAAATATTATAAATAATAATAATAATAAATATAATGAATAATATTAATAATATGTCTAATAATAATATATTAATATAATTATTTCGGGTCAAAACAATCAAGTCAGCGTTGCTTGAGTCTGGTTCAGGTCAAAACTCTCCTTTCGGATATATGTTAGGTTAATACTCGACTGCCTTAGGAGGTACGTATACCTACACAGGAAACATACATGGCCTCTGGGAGTTACCAAAGGGGTCACTCTGATGCCTAAGTAAATACGGTACTGGATATATAACCGGGACCTCGCTTGAGGCAAGGTCCTGGAACTCTCTTAAGACCATCCCCAAGCAAGGTCAATTGCTTGGTCATGACCTTGCTTGGGTCATGCTAATTGTAATTAAGGAGGGTATTAGAATTGACCCAAGGGAAGGAGAGTCACAAATTGACTCAAGTGGAGGCAAATTGACCTCTTAATTGACCCAATATGTGTCACAACGTGGTTGGTTTACATCATTAAAAAAATAATAATGGGTTGGCAAATGTATTAAATGGAGATAAATGATTGGGTTATTGACCTAGGTCGTGACTTTCTGCTTGGGAGGGTTTAAGTGGGTCAAGGTCAATAAGGGGAGATTAAGGCCTAATATGCAATTGACCCGATTAACTTGACTTGTTTGGGGATGGTCTAAATGTTTGAGTAGTCTTACTTTTAGAGAGAAAAAATTGTTAGGTGAGATATCTCTTATATGAATCTTGCACGTGTCCTCTTCAGAATGGATCCAAGGAAGATATTTATAGAGGTCTAAATGTACATTTTTTTATGAAGTGGCAAACATTTAAACCCGTACAACCCACAGGTTGCATGCAGGCCAGGTCGACTGAGTATGCCCCAGGAATAATAATAATAATAATAATAATAATAACAATAATAACAGTAGTAATAATAATAATAATAATAATAATAATAATAATAATAATAATAATAATAATAATAATGTTGGAATAATTGAATCTGAACTAAACTGAACTGAACTTAATGGAGCTGATCTGAACTAAACTGAACTGAACTTATAAGAACTGAAATTAAGTTCAAAAAAACAGGCCTAAGTTATTATTATGCTTGATACATTAAATTACAACGTTCACAATGATCACACTCCATATTTCAAATATACAGCTACTTCATTTTCGATATCTCAAAAAGTCGAGCAATTGCAATATCATCAACTCGATCACTAACGTCCCGTTTCTTTATTTTGGCTTAATTTCAGATCATTTCAGTTCAATTTACCTCAATTCTATTTAATCTAGATCAGCCTAGCTAGCTTTATTCAGTTCGATTCAACTCAGTCGTATTCAAATTAGCTCTTATCTCCGCTTTATTTAGTTCAGTTTAACTCTTTTCAACCGCAAAAAACCGCATCTAATAAGTCTTATAGGACCCACCTAGTAATAACAGGTGGCGGTAGCTACCCTAAAAGTAAAAAAAAAAAAAAATGGTTTTGAAGACGAACTTTTACTACCCCAATTATTATTGAATAGTAGATAAGTAAATATTATTTCCCTTAATTGTGTAATAAACATCCTATGGTTCAATGGTAAAGACAATTGGTTTTCCACCGATTGGCCAGACTTCGAATCCCTTTACATGTATATAGAGACTAATATTTTTTTGCTACCCCAAACATTAAATCCTGGGTTCGCCCTACTTAAACGAGATGGTGTAATTAAGATGAGTTGGATGATAGGGGTAGGGCAGTTGAAAAGGGGTGGTTACTGGTTAGTTTAAAATGGTTAGGTTGGGTTGGAGTTGGGACCAGTCTTTAATTTAGTAGACTGTGCTTAATTACATGGTACACCGAGCCATGAGAAGACGACAAATGAAGTTCCCCATAAGAAGAGCATTTGAGTTTGCTTTACAACTATTATTATTCCCATATGTTCGTCACATGGCCACCAATTCCTATACTAACATACAACCAAACTATAGCTTGCAACTCCATAACCCTAAATAATAGGAGTAATAGTCCTCCATCTCGATTAATTCTTTCCGTTTGCTTTCGACATGGAAATAAGTAGTAACCTAGAGTATGAAAGACTTAAACTCCCAAAGGAGGAACGTATAAAAATGATTGAGTTCAAGTAGCTTAGACTATCTTCTTTCTAGTTTAATTTCAGTTCATCAATTCAACTCAACTCAGTTATATTCAGTTCAGTTCAATTCAGCTTAGGTTTTTTTTTCGGCTGGAAGGAGTTGAACTGAATTGAGCTGAGCTGAGCTAAGCTGAATAGAGCTTGAGTAAGAGTTAATTTGAATAGAGATGAGCTAAATTGAGCTGAGCTGAACTGAATGGAGTTGAGTTAAGTTGAACTAAAATGAGCTGAAATTAAGATAGAAAAAACAAGGCCTGATTTCAACTCCATATTCAGTTCAACTCAACTTCTCACGGTTAAGTTCAATTTAGTCCACCAGAGGTTGAATCCTAGCTAGCTTATTAAAGTACAAGTTACGATGATCTGAATGCGTATACTTATAATTCCCTATACAAGTAACGATTTTTCTAATATGTGTCACGAGGCACATGTTAAAACGACTAGAGACACCTATATGAAAAGTTCGCGAGAAAGATTTTTTTTTTTTTTAGCGGAATGGTCAAGTACACTACTTCCGAACACCACATAATTTTTTTTTTTAGGTTTGAAGAATATTAAAGATCTAATCTCAAGCAAATAAATTATAAGAAAGTTTGGTTAAATGCCATATTTGTTGAATGAGAGGACAAGAATTTAACACCCAAATTCACATTATAATTGTTCCATATGTCTGACTACAATGAAAAAAAGACAAAACAAGACCGATTTGTACAAACAATAGTTATAGAACATTAGTTCTATATGCTTGCCTAAAGCATGTCCTACATCTATAAAATAATCAGCAGTTATTGTATAAGACGGTTTTATACTGTGAGACAGCCTCATCATTATAAAAACACTCTTTATTAAAAGTAATAAATGACTGTTTTATTTAATACTAAGGACCGTCTTACAAGGGAGACCATCGTATTCTGTAATTTTTTTTTTTGGTAGCAGTAAAAAGACGTAACTATATACTGTTTTATATACTGTTTTGGCTCATGGAGCCATAATTACATCCAAAGTAGTAAAAAAATATAAAAGCAAACATAGACATAATAAAACTAGCACCACCATATGACTAAAGATACGACTAGCAACAAACTCGTGCTGGTGAAGTACGGTAGATTGGCCACGAGTAACTTCGTCCAAGTCATCACCAATACTTGCAACTCCCACAAGCCAACGAAACGAACCAGGTGCACGTACGCCACAAGAGCGTAGAAATAAAAGGGGAAGGGCGAACTGAACCAATTTGCCTTCAGTGGAGAAGATTCTCCTACAACGTGGTGATCGATCCCAACAGTCCAAAGACCCATGACCCAAGAAATCGAGTAAAGTGATAAGAAGAGATAAATAGCTCCCCTCAACCAATCTCCCAGCTAGGAACCTCGAAGGAGGAGGATTCATAATGAGACCAACACTGATTTGCCCCAAGAAAGACATGCATAGACCAACCGATGGGGGGAGGGACGAAGGGAAGGGGAACACCGATTTAGTAACATGCAAAGCCACCATGAGGAAGACAGACCCAAAAGACACAGTAAAACAAACAGACCGACCGACAAGGTGAAAGACCACCCGGGTCAAGCAAGAGAACTAACCATCGGAGGTGGGGGAAGGGGCGAGGGGAAGGGGAACACCTCCAAGGTATAGTCTCAGACGACGACACTCTGAAAACGGCAGCGACAGAAAGGCGGCAGTGGCGGCAGTGGCGGCTGCCGATTAAAAAAACCACACCTGAGAAAAAAGCCCATCAGAAGAGCAAGAGGGAGGAACACTGGAGAGAACAACGATCAATGGAGGGAGACAATTAAGTTCATTTTATTAAAATAAATTATAGGTAGTTTATAGGTACTTTGTGCTAATATTAACTTATAGGTAGTTCTTATAACCATAACGGGCATATTTGAGTCGAGTAATTTTCAAATTAATTAAGTTCATTTATTAAAATAAATTATAAAAATGTCAAAATAAAATTAACAATTAACATTAACATGATATATTATTATAAGCATTTTTTACTTCTTCTTTTTGTTGCATATTGCACTACTTTTTGTTGCCGACTTTTAGTTAATCGAATCATCTGAGGACAGTAGTAGGCCAAACAAAAAAACGACCGGACAAACATGCATTTCCAAGCTACAAGCTCATCGAATCACAAGCTATTCCGATCCTGAATGTTATGCTTGGTGCTAAATGACATGAATTAGGGAGACAATTTATACTAAAACGGTTTTCTGGTTTTATAAAGATGAGCTACAAGAACAGGGGTATCCCAGAAACATTCTAACCGCGAAGATGATGATTAGTGTTGCTAAGTATAAAGATGACATTTTTGGACTTGGCAACAGTTAACCACCTCTAGTAATAGGATTACCCTCGACAGGTAATTTGGCAGTAAATTACACTTCTGCGGATTTCAGAAGGCACAAAATCATGATAGTTCGCTGATAATACGCACACACTTCTCTTCCAAGATCTTCACAGCTTCAGTAAAGAGAACCTCGGGAGGTAAAGCTCCAGTAGATTCAATAGTGACTGACAACAGAGCAAAAAATGAGTTAATTGCGAACCGTCTAGTTCAATTCCAGTTAACATTAGTATTTCTTAATCCGATACATCACTCTATTACTGATTATCCATAAGACATAACAAAATATTAACAAAACATCACTCTATTACTGATCACCCAAAACAAAATATTAACAAAAGATCAACCATTGGAATCACATATAACAGTGTATAAATCTAAATAACATGTAGCACGGTAGATTGAAAGGTAATGTCAACAACAAACTAAAGCAAAGAAGCAATACGACAACAAAGAAAAAACCGGCTGAGAATAAAAAAACGAAGATGAGACCATTGGGATTCAGGTGGAAGTTGAAAGTACAACTTGCACCAAGTAAATTGATTAGGGTTTCAATTGGTCCTACATCAAATTAATGTGGTTTCTTACCCAGAACTCAGCTTATGTGCTGAGGTCCTACAGTCTACAGACTTGTGTGTTCATCCTTACTTTCAATCTTATACGAGAATGGTCTAACATGCAATCTTAGTTCAGGCATAGAGTGAATGAGGTGATGACATGTGTAATACAGTCTCTAACAAGTTTATGTGCTTGATTGAGCATCAGGGAAGCCACTTTGAGAGGTTAAGAGAAGAGTAACAAGATAAATTCACCAAAACCCAAAAAATAAGGTATCTGCAAAAGCACTCTTTGGAGTAAATGGGTTGGTTACACACGCATGTGAAACCGTCTGGTAAAAGTTTATTTAGCCTTGAGATTTCTCCTTTGGGCAGTTAATAGAAGAGTAATTAGTTGAATTCATAAATAAACAACTTTTCAAAACCTATTGAAATAAGGTATCTCCAAAAGCAATCTTTGTCTTTAAAGTCTTGCTATTTCGAAGGTGATTTCAGCCATGAAATCAATAGGGGTTCCATAACTAAATAATATGCCAAGCATCAGTTATCAGACTGATAAACATTAGACAAGTAAACTTACAGATGAAATGATCTTTCTTGCGACGTAAAGCAACATATTCGGCCCATCCTTCCTCTTGAATACATTCCCTGCAAAGTGTGCAAGCTCTTGGTCTTGAGGCTGTTGCTTTTCTACCTGTTCACAAGAATTTTTTCAATAAGAAATATGAAGAACATCCAGAGTATATCACAAGCTTTACAAAGAAATGAGCAACTCGCTAACGTGTCATTTTTGCACTGCAGAAAATCAATGATCAAGAAAACAAGCAAAAATATACTACCTCCATCCCAAATTCATTGTCCTCATTTGACTTTGGGAGTCAAGGTCGAGATGAGGTTAGACCATACTCATTCAAACATATGTAAAGATACATTATTAAAATTGTCATGATCGATTCATCGTATAATTTTTTTTCATGTGACCATTATTAAAAATTGTACTTCCTCTCTTCAAGCAATTTCACTACATTATTCAAATCTCCTCGCATATTGTGAGAAATGTAGCAAATGAACTGAATAAAGGGAGCAACCATTACAAGTCTTGGTCACTGAGAAAAAGTCTCTCTAGGGTTTGCCTTGATAAGTCCAATCACATGAAAGAAAGATACTCTCTCCTTTCATTTCGTTGCAAGTCGACTTTTCAGTAATACAATAATTGCTTTTCGCTCGAAACGATTTGTAACCTTTGTATATCATTATGGTCAAATATCAGTCATAATCGACATCGTTGATCACCAAAGTCAAATGGTAACTCAGAATTATATCATTTTTACCGTGAGAAAAATTAAAGCTTAAAAAATACAAAAAATATACCTGCTGGAGTGTCCTCTATATCAAATACATTAGCTGGACATTTCTTAATAAGCTGTTCTGCTCTCTCATCATAAACGTCTTGCAAAAGAACTACCTACAATTAGGGGGAAAAAAAGGAGAGAGTAGAAATCAAGGTATGAGAGTCCTCTTCTCTGTACACGGAACTAAAAAGTATGCGAGAGGGCATTGTTGTCAAAAGAAGTACTGCCAATGAAGATGGTTTTACCTCGGGAAGCATCCGGTACCAAGCAGTGGCTACTGGGGACCATTTTGCATGTTCTTTGCCAATGCCTTTAACAGCATGAGCTTCAAGTTCGATTTCCTGCAGAAACACCAAGGTTGCATTCAATGAATTAACAGAAAAATATTGGAGGAATGCCAAGTTGCCAACGTGGATTAACATTAAAAACAAAGCTGCGTATTGGCTTGATCATAGAGATTTTTTAATGAATCATTAATCAACGGTAATTTATTGGCAGAATTAAACTCCGTAGCTAAAATACTATATTGAAACAAAGCGAAAATGAGGAAAAAGAAAACTAAAAGCATCCAATCTGAACAGAATCGAATGAATTGATAGATTCGAACGACATCTATGAGACTATGACCTGACATTCAGTGAACCTTCTAAACTGATAAAAGGCAGAGTCTAATAAGAAGGATTGCAATATCTATCAAAAATTACCTGGCGAGAGGCAAGCCTAGCAATAGTGATATCAGGATACTTGGGACATATTGGATCCTTAGAGAATTCAGGCTGCGAGTCCTGACTAGATTTAAAATTTGTGTAAGTCTGTGGTTTTGAAGTTGAACTGGACGCCTTTTTTTCTAAGTCCAATGGAAACATACTACCATTTGGTTGCCACTTCAGTTCTTCTGATTTCACTGCAATGTGTCCACCACGTATAGTTACGATTACCCAAGAAATGAATCAGTGAGCAAAAACCACCCGTCATCATTGTTCATTTGCATTGAACAATGAACCAATGAAGTACAGTTGTTATTACCAAAGAAACTTTTACGTTAAATAATAGACACTTCAAAAGGCACTAAAGTTGTACCTGTAAGACGTTGTCCACCACGTTTACAACGAGCATGAAGGCCAAAGACAATTGTATTTTTCTCATTTGGCTCATCCTTTTCTTCAAAGAGGAAACATTAGCCAATTAGTATGCCTTAATGTGTAATGTTAGGCAATGAGTAAAAATTTCAGTCAATGACCATCATTCACATACCTGACTTGTAAGAGAACAGTCTAGGATCGACCTTCAAGGGAATGAGGCCCAACCTGTGCGCAAGAACTTCATCTTGAACCACCGATGTGTTATTTGCTATAAGAACCTTCTCAATTGCCATTGTGGGGATCTGCAAAAGTTATTTAAAGTTAACCTCAACCACATACTGATCACAAAACCATCACAGATCTCCACCTAAACAGCACAAACCATATGCAACGCAAACTACCGAAATCGAAAAGAAGACAAACCACAAAAGTACAATGCTGCAGCAAAGCTGTGCAGATTGCAGAGTGAAAAAGGTATACAGTGATAATACGAAGTGCAAAAATAAAACCTTGAGATTGTAACATTTTAGAAGTCTGAAAAAAGTATCAGGTTTCTACAAATGGTAGTTTTTCGAAATTATTGCTCAAAGCCAAAGGCAGTACACAACTTCAAAGTCCATATGAGCACTGGGAAGCTATGAAAAATTAAAAAAGAAGCCTAGCGAGACTAATTACCCAAAGCAACTATAAAATATAGAAAGTCCAAATGAGCATGAAAGAGTCTCTCAAAGTTATACTAAGTGAGGATGAGGATAGAAGCCTTTCGATGAGATACTATTGCACTGATTTATTGGTCATGTCACCGAGCTTAGATAAGATTTGAAAACAAGGAGAGAGGTATATGCGTGGTTATTGGTGCTTTTTGTGTGTTGCTACATGATACATATTTCATAATGGGAATGTATACAAATCTCCACCAGCCTCAGCAGAAGTGTGGTAAATTAAATTCAGGTAAAGAATTGAGAAAACTGACTCGCAGATTTGGATTAGAGACAAAGCGAACATACACAAAACTGTATAGCTGAATTTTACTATATGTGAAAGAAAACATCTTCAACGCTGCAAAACGGTGGGGACAGAGGAAAGTTGAAATTAAAATTTCCTAAAATCTACAACTAATGACGAAAGAAAGCAATTGATGTAGGATTCAGCCAGAACCAAGGGCAGGGGACGAACTGATAAAAAAACATACAGCAGAGTATTGCAGGATTAACAGCTAATATGAAGACTCGTCACAGACTAGTGGCTTCTAACACCTCAAATAACATTTGTCTAAATCTCTAGAACATTGTCCCAAATCCCGCAATCTCACAGCAACATGATCGGATGCATGCAGGCTTACCCTCACATGACTACATGAGCAAGACAAATGAGCTATTTTGATATGACCCAAAAAGAATTACATCAAGAATTGCATTGAATGACTACTACCACTACTACTACTACTTCATAGCATAAGCGCAGCCTGGGTATTTTGATTCAATCTATGGTAATCTAAAACCTGACAATGATGACAAATATGTATCTACTTCTTTACGAAGCAACATAAAAATCACATCGAGAATTGAATTAAACAGCTACTACTTCATAATGTAAGTGCAACCGAGTCATTTTGCTTTATTCCATCGTATAGTCTAAAACCAATAACAAGTATTTACTTCCAAATTCAACAGACCTCAGAAATAAGAATACGGCGAAAAGCATTGGCCAAAGCAGCATCAATACCAATCATATCAAATTCAATATCATCCTCAGTAAGACGATTAACGACGATTTTGAAATCCTTGAAGAAACTATCCAAGCCTGAATTATCTACCCCTAGCGAAGCGTAAGCTCCCGAATACATAATCGACTCCGTCTGCATACAAATTAATCAAATCAATCAATGAAAACAATGAAAACAATAGATAATAATTAAGAGATAAATAACTGAAGAAGAAGAAGGAAAAGGAGAAAAGGATACATCGATTGGAGCGTCGGCATTGCAGGTAACACGAGTACGCTTGAGCTCCAAGTGTTCTGGTAATTCCGGCATTGTTGATTGTTGAAGGTGAAGATGGAGAATTGGGGATTTAGGGTTTAGGGTTTTTGGGTGGCGCGTATTATTTTGAGTTTCGGGTATGTATGTTAATTTGTTTACTAGGGGTTTTGCATTTTTGTCATCGGCTCATTTCAAGTACGGGTTACTCCGTATTTAGTAGACCTAATAAAACGACATTTTGATGTCGTGTTTGTGTTTATATCAATGTTTAATGAACTGCTCTCTATTAGAGTATTAGCCACTGAATTTGAACTCGACTTAAATAAGGCCGATCAGGCCGATTAATTTGTTTAAACAAGTTATCTATAAACAAGCCATTTTAATTGGGTAACTTATTAAATCAATTAATCTAATAATAAGTTGCATAACCCATTAACCCAGATGTTAGAGTTATATGTCTTATATTTAAACATGTTAGGTTGGTTATCGTTTCAATCCACTTAATTATGACCATTTCGTGCCCTAAGACCTAAAGCCTAGCCTAGCCTAGCCGGCCTACTTAAATTTTGTGTTGTATTCATGTTATTAACCTAACTAGTTTAGATCCCGTACAATGAATGCGCGGTATTTATAGTGTTCTTATTTTTGTATTACTTAATTATGTTAAATTAATACCTAATTAATTTTTAATATTTCACGTCATTATATTTTGATATGAGAAAAACAAATTGAACTGTAAAAATTATTAAAGAAAATTTAGTAAAATTGAACTGTAAAATAATGGTGATATCTCATTAATTGTTCATTTTCTCGTTATTATATTTTGTTTCGAGCAAAAATAAAAAATAAAAAATAAAACTGAAAATTAATTCAAGTGAATTGAATAATATGCTGAAACGTATTTTTTAAAAAGTATTTTTTATACCACACAACTAATGGTTTATATTTTAATTAAAATATTATAATTTAGTGTTTAGTGAAAAGTATATATATTGATGAAAAAAATTAATTTTAATGAAAAGAATTATATAATGAAATACATTATAATCTTAATTTCTTAATTTAGTGAATAAAATTGAATTATCGATAGCTTCCTTATTTAAAAAAATGCTTTTAGGGGGAAAAATTTGTAAATTCACATATTCTTTTAGTAGATAAGAGATTAGTTACGAAGTAAATAAATTACACCTTTTGAACTATAACCCGTTAACTTCAAGCCGGGTTCGTGGCGGCAAGTTATGATTGTCACTTCTACCATTTTGGATGGGTTTTGCCGAATACAAGTCATCTAAGGCCGAGTCATTTTGTAGGTGAATACTCTAGAGAGAATTTAAGAATACATTTTTTTACTATAAAGAATGATTTGCATAATTACATCGTAATACACTAACACCTCATCATCTTTCATCTATACTGCCCCGATACTGAAATAGATACTAATGAGTTACTGTATGAATTATGATAGGTTGGTAGGTTATGTCTTGATTCCACAACAAGACTAGTACTTAATTAGTCTCACAGGGTTCACCTCTTTCTTTTCAGACTATCTCTCAATAACGTTCAAACTTCGTTTTATTTCTTTCCTGTCTTCTCATTTGCGATTCTTACGACTTATGATGACATATTTCCCCATTTACATCTACATCCACACATACTTACCCCGCGTAATCCTTGTACTATAGGATTGTAATTCTTATTCAAAATCGTACGAAATACAGAATATTATTCAATTAAACAGTAAAATTCAAAAAGATAATATGTCAAATTCAAAACCACAAGAATACCGTAGACACAACCCAACCATATTTCTATCAAATTATCAATGAGTTTTTCTTTAAATGTTGAATTGTTTGTTGACAATGAGTCAATGATGCAAGGATTATTATTATTATGAAGTAGAGTTATTCATAGGTCGTCCCGTCTATCAAACTCGGCTCATCCCGCCCGCTAAATAAGCGGGTACGAACATGACTTTCTAAGAAAAATATAAAGGCCAACGCCAACCTATCAACCCGCCCCAAACCCGCTAACCCGCTTATCCATGGGTCCAAAATTAAACATAAATGTGACCCATGTCCGATCCAACTACGAATTTAAACACCTCTATTATAAAGTAGAAAGCAAATTTGATTACTCCAAACACATACTTACCCCGCAGAATCCGTGTACTAAAGATTTGTAATTCTTATTTAGAATCATACGAAATACAGAATATTATTTAATTAAATAGTAAAATTCAAAAAGATAATATGTTAAATTCAAAACCACAAGAATACCATAGACACAACCCAACCATCTTTATATCAAATTCTCAATAAGTTTTTCTTTAAATGTTGAATTGTTTGTTGACAATGAGTCAATGATGCAAGGATTATTATTTTGAAGTAGAGCTATTCATAGGTCGTCTCGTCCATCGAACTCGGTTCATCCTGCCCGCTAAATAAGCGGGTACGAACAAGGCTTTCAAAGAAAATTACAAAGGTCAACCTATTAACCCGTCCCAAACCCGTTGACCCGCTTATTCATGGGTCAAAACTAAACATAAATACAGCCCATGTTCGATCCAAGTATGCATTTAAACACCTCTATTAATATGAAGGAGAAAGCAAATTTAATTACTCCAAATTCCCAACTACTTCCTCCATTCAACAATGTTCTCCCCATTTCAATATTATATACCTCACATATATTGAGGAAATGTGGATAACATTGTTGAATGGAGGAAGTAACAAATAAGGAATTTTAGATTGAATTGTCATTGCATAATGTATAGTGACACATATCAATTGACCACTATTTGATGGTCCCTCATCGGACATCATCTCATCTATTCATCTAGAGTTATCGCAAGAACATTTAAGGTTGATTGATAGCAACAAGTTTCTACATGATTTTGATGCCTTCGTCAATTTGGTCCCTAAAGTCTTTGAATGATTCATCGCCACATCATTATTAGCGATTCGAAATATTTACTTTTTAGAATATTCAGTGGTGGAAGCATGTATTATTTGAGTTTAGTGGAGGCGAAAAATTCCATGAATTGGACACTTGTATAGTTGTACAGTTAATAGTACAGGTAAATTTGAAAGAAGTTCAAAATGTTTTATCCACCAGCGGGGACGAGCTCCCTAACTAGCTCCGATGAATATATAATATCTATTTTTTTTTTATAAAATAAAATTATCTATTTTATTTTGTTTTCCCAATAGATACATGAATTTGCCACTGGTCACCATAACAGTATTATCATGTTCCGTAAAAAGTTAATATTATGGTATTATTGTATTATTATTAGACCGTCTTTCGATGGATTAGTTTAGTTGAAAATAATGGGTCGTTAATTGTTATGGTCCTATTGTACTCCGTATTATTATGAGACTGTCTCTCAATAGAAACCAATGGGTCCTGAGTCATAACTACGCTTTCTGCTGTGCGTAAGCGATACAAAGTAGATGCAAAAATAAAAGACACACAAGATTTATGTTGGTTCACTATCAATGTGATAGCTACCTTCACCAGGGCAAGGGAGAATATTTTACTATGTCAGGAGAATATTTCACTATATATATATATATATATATATATATATATATATATATATATATATATATATATATATATAGATAGAGAGAGAGAGAGAGAGAGAGAGAGAGAAGATCCGGTGAGTTTGTCACTTTTCGTGAGTTAACCCCGCATTTATAAACCATTGGATCTAACAAGATTAAGGGCTGAGATTAGATCAAAATAATTGTCTTGCGTTAAAAAAAATTGACGTTGCCCATAGGTAACTTTATTCTTCATCTTCTTACTTTTTCTTCCCTGTTTTCTTCATTCTTTCTCTCTTTTTCCTATTTTCTTCAATTTCATACCTTATTCAATCAAACTTTCACAAAAACTGAAGTAATTCAAGTCGAAAACACAAAGTTAATTCATTATCTTCGTTCTATTTGATTGATACACCTATCAATCGTTAATTTTCGCCCAAAATTTGCAGAAACCCTAGCGCGAATCGACAAAACAAATGTAAGCATAGATTATATAAGTCAATATATGTTATTTTGTGAGTTATTTCAACTGCTACTCCGTTAGTATGTTTGTTTATTATACCGTTGACATTT
>VHZZ01003300.1:96480-109217 GCA_009801015.1 Silene noctiflora
TTACGAGTGTGATTTAGGAGATAGAAAAATATATTCATATGTGGGGCTGGGGTTGTTCAGGGATAAGGATATGGTTAAGGTTGATTCTGATGGGTTTGGTTGCTTAGTTGGGTGGAAAGGGTTGAATATGGAAAAATGTGAGTAACCCGAGGTATTGATTGGAGAAGGTAAACAAATAAATTTTATTTATTAATCTACCTTAACAAATATTATTCTACCTTAACAAATATTGGAGAAGGTAAACAAAATAACTAGGTTAAGGTAGTGTTTATATATTAATCTACCTTAACAAATATTATTCTAACTACTTTAGACCCCGTGCATTATATGCACGGTATTTAAAGTTTAATATTTTTATAAAATTACTTATATAATATTAGTATTTTTCAATTGTTTATATTTCTCATAATTGTATTTTGCTTCGATAAATAAAAGGTAGAACTGAAAATTAGTTAAGAGAATTAATTAATAGGTAGAAATATATTTTAATTAAAATATTTTTATAGCATAAACTTAATAAGTTTCAATTTATATATATTTTTTTTTTCCACAAAAATAATAACAACGATTTCTAGTTTTGGTTTTATACAGAATATGGCTACTCATCACCTAAGATCAATAAAAGATTAGCAATTTATATTTTATATCAATTTTATTTTAATCAATTTTATTTAAATTTAATTAAAATACTATAGTTTAGGTTTAGTGAAAATAATATAATTTGATGAAAAGATTAATCTTAATGAATATATAATAGATGAATTAAACTATAATTGTTAGTTTTATTTAGTGAATGAATATAATTATCATTAGTTTCATTTTTCGAGAATATGCTTTTTGGCGGGAAAATGATAGAAATCACCTATTCTTTTGTTAGATAGGACATTAAGAAATAAATAAACTAATACAAAACTTATCATAAACTAAGCTAAGAAATAAACAAACTTAGCCGTCACACATATGCAACTTTGATTAGGAAAGTGGAGGGGTCCATTAATTTCCTAAATACCAAAGCAAATCCACGTAGAAATAGAGCCAAGATAATTCCATTGAAGAAGTAAAAAGTAAGACGGAGGTTTGGACTCGTATGACTTCCAAACCTCCGTCTTACTTTTTACTTCTTCCTTAATTTATTTCTCACCGTATCAAACTCCGCAATGCGACATACGAGTCACATACTAACACTTTCAAATACTTATCTTAGCTTATCTAGGAGCAATTCTTGTCCTTTAAACTTTCTAAAACGAGATAACGTCTACTTACCGAATCAAAGTCATGACTCATGACCCTGTTGAGTCTTACGTAATTACAAGCCACAATTTTGAATATCACATGTTCTTGTTTAAAACGGATATATATATTCGTTATATTTATCCTCACACAAAATCAGTTAAATAGATAGATGAGATAAGAAGTAGAATATCTAGGAAAATAGAGTAATTTTCTTCCATTTATTTAGTATGCGACTCGTTTTAAATACAATACGTGTATATCCATTTTATAAACGACTAACCGTTTGAATAATTCTTCATTTCAACATATACTAGTAGTATAAATAAACACCAACATTAGACATTTAATTTAGACCAACTCATTTCTCAAACCCTAAAGATTATTACAAAAATTAATGGAGATAAATATAATAAATGTTGCAATTTCTTTTGTGACAATTTTCATAATAGGATGGTTATGGAGAACAATAAATTGGGTATGGTTAAGGCCAAAACGACTCGAACGATGTCTTATAAAACAAGGATTTCGAGGCAATACTTATAAGATTTTTCATGGCGATACCAAAGATATAATTTCCATGATTAAGGAAAATAATTCGAAACCTATGGAGTGTTTTTCGAATGATTATAGTCATCGAATATTCCCGTTTCGCTACAAAACCATTCAAAAATACGGTATGTTTAATTGTTCGTTTCTTAAACTAGTATAGATCTCGAGCAATGAATGCACGGTATTTATAGAGTTTTTATTTTTGTATTACTTATTCATGCTAAATTAATACCCATTAAATTTTTATATTTCACGTCATCATATTTTGATATGATAAACCAAAAAAAAAAATTGAATAGTAAAATTAATAAAGAAAATTGAGTAATATTGTGAAATTTATATATTAATTATTTTTTTAATCACAAAACTAATAATTTAATTTTATAAACTTCTCAACTTGTTTTAATGATTTTTTCTTTTCATGAATCTAATAATATCAGTTTATATTTTTGTTTTATAAAGAGCAAGTAATATGTGTGAAATCATTCTCTAACAAAATTTAGCAATTTATATTATTTAGACTTGTATTTTATTTTAATTAAAAATTGTTTTAATTTGATGAAAAGTTATATTTTAATGAAAAATTAATAGTTTAATGTTCATTTGTTTTCTTATTTAACTAAGAGTTTTTTCTGTCAAAAACTACCTAATATTTACCTCATTTTCAAAAATACTGCCTGAAGTTTTTAATTTTTCTAGAAACTACCTAATATTTTATACCTTTTGTCGAACACTACCAAATTGAAATTAATGAGCAAATTCGACAATCTTTTTGCCAAATTAACTAATTTCCCGACAAATAAATCAGAATGCAAATAAAATTAGTCATCAATTCATCATTTCGTCCAAATTAACCACTCAGCCAAACTAGTCAAAATTGTAGTAAAAAAATTAAAGTAACTAAGTTAGTAACTAATCCAAACAGTTGGCCGTGGTTAAATATAGTAAATTAGTGTAGGTAATATGCCAAAAATAATGTTTTCGAGTTAGAATTTTGTCTAGTTTGATCGGAAATTTCAATTTGGTAGTGTTCGACAAAAGGTATAAAATATTAGATATTTTCTTGCAAAATTAAAAATTTTAGGTAGTATTTATGAAAATGAGGTAAATATTAGGTAGTTTTTGACAAAAAAACATAGTTTGTAGTGAAAAATTTTTCTCATTTAAATGGAGTTTGGAGAGAAACCTTTTGAAATTTTAATACGACTAAAAATAGATAGTAGAATTTCTCTTAGGTGGGAAAATTTTAGCTTTGTTAATCTTTTATTACGAGTATATAATAATAAGGGATTTGTTCATGGTATGTATGGTTGACGACTTACATTCATATAGTGATCAAGTACGAGTTTGAGTCAGAAATTAAATATATGCAAAATATATATTATAATAAGCAAGACTAAAGTGGGGATAAATGCAGGTGAAAATTCATTTATATGGGAAGGACCAACTCCAACAATACTCATCACGAAGCCGGAATTAATACGTGAAATATTGAATAATATGTACGATTTTCAGAAAACGTCTGGAAATCCCCTTATTAAGGAGATGAGCAATGGATTATCGAGGCTCGAAGGTCACAAATGGGTTCAAGATCGAAAGTTAATCAACCCTGCTTTCCATACGGAAAAACTTAAGGTTTTATCGTCTTATGAAACTCCTCTAAAAATGACTAATATTTAATTTATTTTAAAATTTTAGAATAAATATATCGAGTTTAATTTAATAGTTTATGTTTTATTTGAATTACTAGCATATGATACCGGCATTTCATCAATCTTTTAATGATATGATCCGAGAATGGGAGAATGAAACATCTAAAACCGGCTCACAAGAAATTGAAATATGGTCGTATCTTTATAATTTGTCCGCCGATGCAATCTCACGGGCAGCATTTGGGAGTAGTTTTCAGGAAGGTCGGAAAGTATTTGAACTGTTACGAGAATATATATTGATCATTGTTCGTTTTGCACAATCGGTTTATATTCCTGGATGGAGGTACTTTCTTTTCTCTTAAATATATTGGCTGAAAAGATTAATACAAGTTTTTATATGAGACGGGTTTATATATGCACGTGGTTTTTAGGTATGTACCTACCAAAACAAACAAGAGAGCCACACAAATACTAAGGGAAATTGAAGTTATACTAAAAGACATGATTTTAAGGAGACAAAAGTCAATGCATGCAGGAGAAAAAGTCAACGATGATTTACTAGGTCATTTACTAACATCAAGTATTGGCAATTGTAAACAATTGAACGTAAAGTTAAGTATAAAAGAAGTGATTGAAGAATGCAAATTATTTTATGTTTCGGGACAAGAAACAATGTCTTCACTATTAATTTGGACTCTCATTTTATTGAGCAAATATCAAGATTGGCAAGAACAAGCTCGAGACGAGATTCAAAACACTTTCGGTAATAATACACCTGACTTTGATGGCTTAAACCGTCTTAAAAAGGTACGTAAATATATATATAAGAGAAATAAAAATTACTTCCTTTTAGATTCGGTTTTTTAAAATTACTCCTTTATTTATTTATTTTTTCTAAAATTAATCCCTTATGATACACTTTTATCAAAAATTAATTCAAAACACCAACTTAAATAACTTATTCCGTCGGTTTATGAACTTTTTTCGTCTGTGGCTTAGCTAATTTATTCTTCAAAACTTATAATAATAGAGAATAAGTTCAAAAACTAACAGATTAAGTCACCCGAAGTGTAGTTTTGAAGCAATTTTTGATAAAATTACATTTTAAGAGAGTAATTTTTGAAAAAAATTATATAAGGGAGTAATTTTCAAAAACTGAATTTTAAAAGGGAGTAATTTTTAATTTACTCTAAGTATAAACGTGTGGTGAAAGTGTAGTTTTGAAGCAATTTTTGATAAACTTACTTTTAACGATATTTTTTTACATTTGCACCATTTATTTAAAATTCTCGTCACATAGTTTAAAAATCGCATAATGCCGTAAATAATCCATAGAATTTAGACTGTACATACCATGGAAACTAACGTATCCATTATCGTTATTTTAATTTTTAAGTGTTGTTTGGCGATTTATTAATGATATTTTTCCCTTTCAGGTAAATATGATATTGCACGAAGTTCTACGGTTGTATCCAGCAGTACCGTCCCTTACTCGAAAAGTTAGCCATGATATCAAAATTGATGGAAAAGTAATACCATCTGGTGTACAACTTCAAGTTCCCGTCTTGTTTGTTAACCAAGACGAGAGATTTTGGGGTCCCGATGCGAAAGAATTTAATCCCGAGAGGTTTTCTCAAGGGATTCTAAAAGCCACGGGAGGAAATATTTGTTTTTTCTCGTTTGGTTGGGGTCCTCGCATTTGTATTGGGTCGAATTTCGCAATGATGGAAGCTAAAATGGGATTGTCGATGATACTACAACGCTTTCATTTGGATCTTTCACCATCGTATGTTCATGCTCCTACGACTACTCGTGGCTCACTCCGTCCACAATTTGGTGCCCATTTAGTACTTCATCCTTTGTAAAAATAAATATTATCCGATAAAATAACTAGTGTTACGTCTTAATTTTATTCGTAGTTACGATACCATGTATATACTCCCTATAAACAAGTACGGACTACGGAGTATGTTTGTAAGCAAGTGAACAGTTTAATGAAATGTTCGATATGAACTTGTTCTAGACACATGTTACGGTTCAAGTAAATTGTTCATGAGTTGGCGCTACCGGACGACATCCAATCTCGACGTCACCCTCTCACATGCAATAAGTGGAGACCCCTACAATAATAGATGCATGTGAGAGGGTGACACCCAATCTTGGCGCCACCCGATGGCGCCCTATAATTATCCTTTGTTGGAATTGATGGCTGTAAATCTCATTTCCTAGTTTTCCTTATACTCTTTCTCGTTCAAGTGTAATACATGACATGATCCGTAATATGAATTGACCCGATACATGATTTGACTAAACTTAACTTTATAACTAGCTCAACCTGGATGATAAACTTAAATTAAATCGAATGCTGACCTAATCCAAAAGATAACCCGTCCTTGTTAGTTTTTTAACATAAAATCTTCGCGATTTACCTACTCGTAATCCGAATTGACCCAACTCATGATTTGACCCAAGTCGACCCGACAGCTAACCCGACCCAAAAGATAATCTGAAATTGACCCGAAAAGCAGCGACCCAATCGAAAAGATAACCCGACGTTAACTTTTTGACATAAAATGTTGACTATTTATTATAAAGATACATACTCGACCCAAAAGATAAACTGAAATTAACCTGAAGACAACCAAATCCAAAAGATAACCTGACCTTGACTTTCTAGCCTAAAATGAGTACTATGTTTCTATGTTTAATAAAGTGATCATCTTTTATTTGTTGCACAATACAACGATCCTACACGATATCAACCGGTATGTCAATATGCTTTTTCATTAAATGTTCAAATGGGTGTTGACAATGATCCATGCTTTATTATATTTTGAAGTAGTGGAAAGCAAATTTGATCACTCCAAATCCCCAACTAAGAAATATGGAATTTTGAATTGAATTGTCATTGTATAAAGGAAAATGAGATGGCGTCGTCCGGTGGCACCAATTTTAAATACCATCGAGGGTAATTTTGTAAATTATAATGGTGTTTTAATTATTTTTAAGATTAGTCAAATAAATTACCAAAGGACAAGAATGGAAAACTACATCCTTATGTTGATCGGCTCCTTCAACCTACCCTGCCTTGCAACAACCACCATATCCATCTATGATGTGTCACCTCCGTAAGCTAGTAATACACACTTCTTTTATCTTATAGATGAGCGAAATTAAACGATGCAAATATATTCGACGTTTCAACCAAAATAGAATAACGAAACATCTAAAGGAAATCAAGTCACAATTATTCGAAGTGAATTTATTTAATAAGGTTATACGATGACGGCTGCAAGCGAAGAAAGTAGCGTCTCCAATAATGAAATTCATGGCCGAAGTCTTGTATGCTTGTATTAGCTAATTGCCTAATTATAGCTCATTCCGTAATCGAGATTGAGCGCCATGGTCAGATGGACACCAATCATACAATTGTATAAACCTTGTAGGAGGAAGTTAAGAAACAAGCAAGAGGTCGTGGACTGCCGCAACTATGTAAATTTCATGGCTAACATTAAGGTGGAAATAAACTAATTTACTTTCATGCCATTCCGTTCAATTAGCTAGAATCTAAACAGATTTTAAAATTTGTTATAATTTAATTATTTTAATAGGGTGGCGTCGAGATTGTGTGTCACCCGGTGACGCCCTATCATTGCCCTTGTATAAATGAATAATGTATAATGACACATATCAATTGCGAAATTCTCATTGACAGTTGTGAACAACTGAACATGTCACAATTTGTGACGGATTTAAAATATAATTATTTTAATGAGAAAATGTGACCATTATTAGATAGTAACATTTTATTAAAGTGGTAACATTTGTGCCATCACAATTTGTGACCGTAATAAGCAAGACGCTTTGTATGAATTGTATCAACTTATCACACTATTTGATGGTCCCTCATTGAACATCATCTCATCTATTCAGCTTGTGTAATCGCATGAACATTTAAGGTTTGATTGATAGTAACAAGTTTCTACTTGATTTTGATGTGTTCGTCAATTTGGTCTATAAAGTCTACTTACTTTTCATAATATCGATAAAATTACAAAGACTATTTTATATATAATGAAATTATCAATTTTATTTACTTTTCTCTACAAATGAATCCGTCATTAGTCACCCTAGCAGTATTTTCATATTACGTAATTGTATTATAATTATTATGAGAAGAGATCGTCTCTCAATAGATTAGTTTGAAACAATAATTTATGAGTTGCGAGTTATGACTACGATTTCGATTTGTCACCACTTTTCTTACCTTATCGAGGAGTAATGCTTATGCTATTAAACTTTCTAAAACAAGATAAAACAAATCACAATAAACATACAAAAAAGTCATGAATTCAGACTTTTAGGTCCTTAATAATGTCTTACAGTGTGACTCAGTCACAACACATGGCTTGGAAAATGTAGAATCCTAAGCCGATATGATTCAGAATATCACAAATTCTTGTTTAAAACGTGCATATCTATCTCAGATATAAAATGCATGGGTCAAATAGAAAAATAAAACAAATGACAATAAATCTATCTCAACTATTTGAACAGGCTAATACTTGACCCTATTTTTGAATTTAACACAGATAAAACCGTCTTAAATAAAATAAACTATTCGAGATTAAAACATTTAGTATAAATATATTCCTATATTAGACAATTAGACCCATGCCTCATCATTTCTCTAACACAAAAGTTTACAAAATAATGGAGATAAGTGTAAGCAATGTTGCAATTTCTTTTGTGACAATTTTCATAATAGGATGGTTATGGAGATCAATCAATTGGTTATGGTTAAGGCCAAATCGACTCGAACGATGTCTTATAAAACAAGGATTTCGAGGCAATCCTTACAAGTTCTTTAATGGTGATACCAAAGATTTATCTTCCATGGTTAAGGAAAACAATTCTAAACCTATGGAGTGTTTCTCTAATGATTTTATTCACCGGGTATCGCCATTTCACTACAAAACCATTCAAAAATATGGTATATTTATATTGTTTAATTGACTGCTTCTTAGTTTGTTCTATTGTATGGTTGACGATTAACATACAGGTGATCAAATACGAGTTTGGTGATGAATGCAGGTGAAAATTCATTTATATGGGAAGGACCAACTCCAACCATACTCGTAACGAAATCAGAATTAGTACGTGAAATATTGAATAAGATGTATGATTTTCGGAAAACAGCACCAAATCCGATTGTTACGCAGGTAACCAATGGATTAATAAGGCTCGAAGGTTATAAATGGGCTCAAGATCGAAAGTTAATCACCCCTGCTTTCCATATGGAAAAACTCAAGGTTTTATCGTTTTATGAACCTCCTCTAAAAACGACTAATATTCAATTTATTTTAGAATTTTAGAATAAATATATCGAGTTTAATTTAATAGTTTATGTTTTATTTGAACTAGTAGCATTTGGTACCAGCATTTTATCAGACTTTTAATGATACGATTCAAGAATGGGAGAATAAAACATCTAAAACCGGATCACAAGATATTGAAATGTGGTCGGATTTACATAATTTGGCCGCGGATGCAATCTCACGGGCAGCGTTTGGGAGTAGTTTTCAAGAAGGTCGGAGAGTATTTGAGTTGTTACGAGAATACATGTTGATCATTGTTCGCTGCTTTCAATCGGTTTATATTCCTGGATGGAGGTACTTTCTTTTTTCTTAAATATATTAGCTGAAAAGATTAATACAAGTTCTTATATGAGACGGGTTTATATATGCACGTGGTTTTTAGGTATGTACCTACCAAAACAAACAAGAGAGCCACACAAATACTAAGGGAAATTGAAGTTATACTAAAAGACATGATTTTAAGGAGACAAAAGTCAATGCATGCAGGTGAAAAAGTCAACGATGACTTACTAGGTCATTTACTAACATCAAGTATTGGCAATTGTAAACAATTGAACATAAAGTTGAGTATAAAAGAAGTGATTGAAGAATGTAAACAATTCTACATGGCTGGACAAGATACTACTTCTTCACTATTAGCGTGGACTCTCATTTTATTGAGCAAACATCAAGATTGGCAAGAACAAGCACGACACGAGATTCGAAACACTTTCGGTAATAATACACCCGACTTTGATGGCTTAAACCGTCTTAAAAAGGTACGTGAATGCTGGTATTAATTAAAATATTCTTTACAAAGAGTAAAAAAAGTGCCAATGAAGCAATGAATGAGATAATCGGATTAGATTCTAACTCTGGTTACTGTTTTAACACTTTAGTAATATTGTCTACTTTTTCTTCACCAATGATTTTCTTGAAAGACGGTCTTTTAATAAGTTTATTGAAATATTATTTTACAATTTTAATAAAATGTGATATTAAAAATAATAAAATAGCAAATCATGATTAAAGATAAAATAAGTATATTTATTATGTAAATAGGTAAGAAATTACTATGTCACGATTAACAACAAAAGGGGTTACGAAATACAAATAAAAGGATATAAAAGACTAATTTCTCAATAACTTATCAAAATACCGTCTGTCCCTGTTTTAACTTTCAAAGGAAAGGCGACCATGGATGATTTTGAAATTAACACTAAATGGATACCATCTATTTAGTTTTGTGCGGTCTTTAAAACTACACTTTGACAATATCTTTATTCATTTCATTTTGAAAATATAATTTGGTTATTCCTTTTTTAACAATAATTATAGAAATGTTACATTTATGATTTTTTTAAACATTTAAACTTTGACAGAAAAAAATAAATTAGTAAATTGGATTAAATCCGCACCACTTATTTAAAATTCTCATCATATATTTTGCAAAAATGGCGTAAATCTAAAGAATTAGACTGTACACACAAGTACATGACTAAAAGTAACCTAGTTTTTTTTTTCGAGTCGGGTAGGACCACTAGGGTAGTAAAGCTCTCCCTCATGAGTTTTAAAACTGTTGCGTTCCCATGACTCGAACACAAGACTTTTGGTTAAGCTAGAAGAAGCACTTGTCAGTTGATCTGAGTGCTCACGAGTGAAACTAACCTAGTTGTTAACGTTTAATTAATGATATTTTTGACCGTTTAGGTAAATATGATACTGCAAGAAGTTCTACGTTTGTATCCACCAGTAACGTCCCTTAATCGACAAGTTAGCCATGATCTCACAATTGATGGAAAAGTATTACCATCTGGTGTACAAATTCAAGTACCTGTCTTGTTGGTTCACCAAGATGAAAGATTATGGGGTTCCGATGCAAAAGAATTTAATCCTGATAGGTTTTCTAATGGGATTCTAAAAGCCACCGGAGGAAATATATGCTTTTTCTCATTTGGATGGGGCCCTCGCATTTGTGTCGGGTCGAATTTCGCCATGATGGAAGTTAAAATGGGATTGTCGATGATTCTACAACGCTTTCGTTTGGATCTCTCACCGTCGTATGTTCATGCTCCGACAACTAGTTGCGGAACACTTCGTCCTCAATTTGGTGCTAACTTAGTGCTTCATCGATTATAATATTATCCCGTAGAATAACTAGTGTTTCTTTTTAAATTATACTGGTAATAATATGATGAAAAATTATGGAAAGCGCGCACATAAGTTTATCAATTTGAACGTACATATCTTTGCATATATGATTGATTGTATAAGCGGAACGAGTTTTTATATACACCATCAACCATCTCGAGTCGATTTTGATTTTCTCATTTAATCGGTTTGACTAAGGTTAATTAGTCACTTAACTCATGAAATTTTTATTTAGTTTCGTTTATAATTTTAATAATTCTTATAGTTTTTTTTTGTTTGTATTTTTTTCAAGAAGTTTATACTCTTTTTATTCATCCACAATTCAGCAAAGAGAATTCTTACAACACAATTCAGCAATGCAACCTAAACATCACCTGCTATGCATATGCATGCAGAAATCTCTCAGAGTTAATATATTTCTGAAACTTTCTGCATGGAACTATTTGGCTTGGATGGTCCAGATGTCCTGACTATTTAGGTAGTACTGGCTGATCCAAGTCTGCCAAATATCCCATTTTCCTTGATTTACACACCAAAGCAGTCTCCAAATCATGGCTTTATTCCAGGCAGAATGTTTTGCTTAAGATGATTCCTATCCGTTAAGTTTAAGACGGATAATAGCCGTTTTAAATAAGAATTTGGGTATTGCAGAATAACAGGTTCCTTAATGTCCAAAAAATTCTTACAAAGCTGATTTATCATTCTCACTGTCCCTTTTGGCAAGAGACACTGACACGCCAAGAAGTTTCCATACCAAATATGACAGTGTATCCGTTGCACCTTACCAAATATGTCAAGTTCTTAGCAGTCCAGTGCTGAATGGAGTTCTGAATTTTTGTGATAAAAGGGCCATACATATCAGCTACTACCTCCTTCTCGATTATTTGTTGTCTTTTTTTCTATTTGAGGTGTCTTAATCAATTGTTGTTCTTTTTATATTAGAATTGCATTTGATGAGTAATTTGATCTTTCACATTAAATTTAGTCCACTTGTCATTTTATAATTGACTTCTTTCTCTTTCCTTGGTCTTTGTGCCAAAATCAAAGAACAATAAATGACCGGGACAGAGGAATACTATTCTTGAGGAATTGAGAGGAAGACCTAAATATCTGAATGAAAAGTGTCCAACAACAAAGTCAATGTCCTCTAGAATCTGTTGTTGAGTGGCGGGCGCAAGAATTTAATATCAGGGCACTAAAAATTTTTTGACGCGTTATTTACGTGCATCTAAGACAATATTTTTATATTTTGAAGCTTTTTTTCCTAAATTAGTTATTATACATAACTAAACGAATGAAAAAAATAATTGGTTCGATTAATATCTTTTTTTAAAAGATAATATTTTCTCTAAAATACTTCAAATTCTAAGTATATGTAAAAATAATACTCCTCTTTTATAGAATATAATACATTTTAGTATTTAATTTAACAACAAATACAAGTGATTTAATGGTTTAGAATTTGATAAGTCATCTAAAAGTGATGGGATCGAACGTGTAGATAGTAACAAAATGCTATGGAGTAGATCTTTTTGTCTAGTGAAATTTGTTTTGAAGAGATCATGTGCATATTATATTTTGTACTTTGTAATTACTTTCCATGAAGTAATACAATTTCTAACTTTATAAAAATATTATTTTAACTTGATTTAATTATATAATTATGTTTAATCATAATTAACCTATAACATTAATTATTCTCATAACTTATTCTATTATAGCCATGCATGTAAAACAAAAATTAATTTTTTGAGCACATAAGTTGATCTTAGAAGCCCAATTTTTTTTTTTTTTT